>JBBBDQ010001397.1:3447500-3520000 GCA_037127315.1 Ascarosepion bandense | reverse complement strand
ATATGTGTGTATATGTGTACGTATATGCGTATATGTGTATATATGTACGTATATGTGTATATGTGTATATATGTGCGTATATGTGTATATGTGTACACATATACGTATATATGTATATATATATGTACGTATATGTGTATATGTGTATATATGTGCGTATATGTGTACACATATACGTATATATGTATATATATATATACGTATATATATGTCTGTGTGTATATGTGTGTATATGTATATATATATATATATATATATATGTGTGTATGTATATATATATATATGTGTGTACATGTATGTGTGTATGTATGTATGTATACGTACATATGTGTATATATGTATCCCAAACAAATGTCACACGGGAGAGGAAGTACCGAGTGTGTGTAACACAGAATCGCAAACATGTGGAAGGCAAATAATTCCGCCCTCCCCTTTCAGGAAAACTTCCTTTGAGTTCACAGTCGAACTGTTCACTCGGCCTTCTCTCGAACCTCCGACCAATTCATATTCCAACTGGAGATCAGTACCGACCCGGACGCCGATATTCTTGATCTGCCAGTACGTCCAGAGGAAATCCGGGAAGAGAAAATGCATTCCACTCACCCAGTTGCAAGCGCACATACTTATTACGATTAATCTTTATGCCTCTGACCTTATCGTAACATCTTATTTTTTTGCTCACTTCGTCAATGTCTGCTTTGCTCGACACAAAAACCCAAACGTCGTTGGCATAGGCGGAGTACCGGGCCGAGGTGGTAGCACCAGGTACGGAAATTCCACGAAGGACCAGATTCGCCTGTAACGTGCGAAGGAAAGACTCCAACGCAAGAACGTCGAGCAAAGTCGAAAGTGGACAACCTTGACGAATGGAGCGAGATAATGTGAAGGGCTTCGATCTTGCCCCATTCACTTCCACCAGCACACCGGGGACTCATACAGTAGTCGAATCCAGGAGCGAAAGTACGGACTGAAACCAGCAGCGGAGAGGAGACTCCAAAAACCGATGGTCAATCCTATCGAATTCCTTGGACTTATCCAAATTCAGTAGCGCGGCTTCAGTTTCCATTTTCTCGATGAACAGGCGTACCAAATGAAGGTTGCCCTGAATAGTCCTGCCCTTCACAGCACAAATCTACTCGGGGCCAATCAGAGTAGAGAGGACAGCTTACAAACCTTGGCAAAAAACTTTAACTCAGTATTTAACATCGTTAAAGGCCGATAATTATCTATGCCACACCCACCGCCCTTGCTCTTGCGAAGCAACTTGATTACACCCCTGATCCATCCAGTTGTTATAAACAAGCGCCAGCAGAGGAGCAAAAACGGACGACTGCCTCAAGTACATTTCGTTGGGAAGGCCATCCAATCCTGAAGTTTTGTCCCGGCCAACCAGTTTCAGCGCATCCCAGATTTCCGACTCTGTTACGGGCCCCTCGCACCCAGCTGCTTCAGCCGCCTCGAAGCGGGGAAAGTCAGCTAAATAGGCGTCGAACTGAGCCGTGTTCAGACCAGGCTCCATGGCGAAAAGATCCTGGAAGTAATCCCGAAAAGCCCCACATATACCCACGTCTGTAGTCACGGTACGTCCATCCGGCAATGTGATGTCCTTGATATGCCGATTGAATGCTTGCCTAGCTTCCTCTGTACGCAATTCTGCGGCCATATTCGTTGCCTCAGAAGACATTCTTTTTAACCTAGCCCTAACTACCAGAGCTTGATCCTTCTTGATAAGCAAGGAGGCCAGCTCGGCCCTAGCTAAGGCTACGTCCCCACTATTATGGGATTTAACAGCCCGATCAACTCTTTTCTCTTCTGTCGTTTGTAACGCTAAATTAGCTAAGTTGAGCCGACGGCTATAGTCTGCAGCAAAGCAAACGACCTAAGTTTGGATTTAAGTGAATCCCACCACTTATTCCCAACCACACCCCCCCTCAGTTCCCGCTTTAGAGTTAGTAATAGCTATTCCTGGAAATCTTGGCTATCAAATAATGACGCGTTCAATTTCCAGTAGCCAGCCAACTTAACCTTAGACTTATCTCAGTTTACACGAACCCAGACGAGCCGATGATCCGTGTAAACTATCGAATGAAAACTTGGACAATCTAAGAGTCCTACGTCGACTCTCCTAACTAGGACTCGGTCGAGGTAGCTAGCGCTTACCTTCGAAACCGAGCTGCCCCTATTAGTCCAAGTCCACACTACCTCCCGGGGGTGTTCATTTCGTTATTTATCGACAAGATCATTCCTATCGATAAATTCCAGAAATGCTTTCACATCCGGGTTGTTAGTACCCGATCTTTCTCCTATACGATCTTTCTCGGGGTCAAGGACGGCATTCTAATCCCCGCTAAAATTACTCGCCTCGATGTTCCAAAGTACGACTCGAGCCGCCGAAACAAAGCAGGACATGGTCATTGGGCGAATAAACCCCAATGAGCCGAAAAGACTTCTCCTTTATGGTAATATCCAGCAAACAAATCCTGCCCGCTGGATCCGCGAAGACAAGCGCACACACCGCACTCAGAGTTACACACTAGCCAAGAAACACCTCGAGAACGACCATCAAAACATGCTGAATACAGATCGTAATCCTTAGACAGTATGCCCTCATAGTCGCCCGCTAAAAACCGGGTTTCTTGCAAACAACAAACATCCACACCGAGGCGCTGGAGATCATGAGTGAGTCTCACCCTCCGCGACTCTGACCTCAGCTCCCGGGCATTCAAGCTTGCTAACCAGAGAGCCATTGTGATACGTGATTAGGGTTGGGGTCCTGGACAGAACATGGACGGGGAAAGGATGCCGGCAGCCTTTCCCATAGTTTCTTTGCCCATTTCTTTGTCAATAGTGCCATCACGGGAGATGCCTACAACATCCCAGGGAAATGTTAGTTTTAAAGCTCTGTACAGGGAGGGGTGAACCAAAATTGGGACCCGTCCTACACAGAGTACTTTAAGTTTATTTAAGGATTCGTTTTCTTTTGTAACAATAGGTGGGAACATTTTTATATTTTTTTCTGACTGCAACAGCATGTCCCACACCTTTCCTGCTCCTGTTCCAGTTCTGACTACTGTCAGTAATCTTTTTGCATCCGAGAATTTTTTTTGATTCTCAATGCTTTTGTCTTTACATTTTTTCATATCCAGTAATATTTTTAATTTATTAATTCTGTTGCCAAAATGTCTGACTCTCTCCTCCTCTTCCCACAAAAGTAAGGCGCTTTTGTTGCCTTTTTGTGAGCTTCCCGATCTTCAGCTGCGGGGCTCCTTTGGCGTTTTGATGGTGGAGGTAAATTTTTCTTAGGGGAAGGACTGGGAATTGGTTGGGATGGTAAACGGAAAGGGCTAGGGTCTCTACTGAGAGGTGTCAGTTTTCTGGGAGTGGGTTTTTTGTTGATGTTTTTTCTTTCGGAGAGGACAGGGCAGAGGCTGAGGGACGTGTTGGTTTCTTACTGAGCTCGTCATTCAGTTTTTGTATCCTTCGCATGCCTTCGAATCCAGGATCGAAAGCTTTCCTCATTTCTTCGTTTGTCTGTGCGGGCCAGGCCGAGGCGTCACCCTTCTTGCTGGTAGAGGGAGTGGGGCTGTACGTGCCTTTAGTCCTGGGAGCATCAGAGGACTGATGTCCCGCCGCTTGACGCTTCCCTCTGGTCCTACCAACAACCTGCCATTCCCCCTTTTCCTTTTCAGTAACTACACTTGTAGCAGGCGATGATTTTTCGGGGAATGAGGGCAGATGTTTTGACCCAACCGGAGGTACTACCACACCGGTCCTGTTTGCTGGCATGCCCACTACAGGCGGGGCGGATTTTGTCAAAGAAGCGGCCAGAGGGGTATTTTGGTCTTCAGGGGCCTGGCTTCCAGAGGCCTTCTTCTCTGGGCAAGAGGAGGAGAGGTGACCAATCTCTCCGCACCTCCAGCATTTGGGTTTGCGTCCGGAAACAATTACCGGTAGGCTCAGGCCTCCAACGTTGGGGATAGTCATGAATGCTTGATGGTTGATCATGATGTCGAACGACCATCCCCCGGTCAGGTCATGGCTGGATGCATCTCCAATCTCATCGAGATGCTCCCCGATGACCTGAAGAGGGACCTCGTATACTGCTACTATGGTCCTACGCATGTCTTGATTCTCCGTTCTGATTATTATGTCTTTCGCAATGAGATCTTTCGTGACCATTTTTTGGCAGTCTTCCGGCATGGGCAGCAGCACGTCCCACATGAAAAAGCCCTCACCTTTAACGATACGCAAAGGCTTGACTCCCATGGACTACAGTGTCTTTAACACTGTGTCTTTTGTGGAGCAACAGATTTTGCGCGAACACTTGTCCACCACATAGACTGACAATTCTTTTTCAATTTTTCTTAATTCATGGGGATCCTCCAAGAGTCCACCTTCTGTCACAAGGTGTGCGTAACTCTTGGCTTTCTCCAAGAACTCCGTCAAATAGATCTTAACCTTTGGGGGACTTCCAGCCCAAGAGCGATTCCCCGGCCCCGGCATCTTTGGTTTTGTCTTTAGTTTCTTCTGTTTTTTCAGTAACTTTCTTATTCTGGCCCTTCTCGGCCACCATATTTTCGCTCGTTGCATCATTGGTCTTATTATTTTGTGCAGTCAGAGGGGGAAAAAATTCCTCATTCTTATCAGGTGGACACTTCCAGGGCGGGTCGAACAACAGTTTTTTTCTTTAGAGACCGACTTGAGTCGGCCATTTTAAAAAATTAAACAACGGAACCAATATTTTTTTTCGTAAATACAAGGTGAATAGGGAGGGGAGGGAAAACGGGAGAAAATGGGGGGAATATATAAAAGAAAAGAAAAATAAACAAATTAACCTCCATGGGAATGACAAGAACAACAGTTTGAACAATCAATACAAAATAAAATTCGCCTATAACGGTAAACAAAATTAAAAATAACAAAATCTTGCCTTTCGCGGCGAAATTAAACTCTTAAAAACTAAAAGAAGAAAATAGCCTTAAACGGCAAAAACTAACCTATTGAGAGGTTTAACAAAGAAAACACAAAGAGTCGCCTAAAAGGCGATAAACGTTAAGTGACTTAAATTAACTTTACAAAAAGAAATTTACAAAATAAACTTTATACGTTTACAATAAAATTAAATACACAAGAAAAACAAAACGCAAAAATAAATACAAACGAAAGAGTCGCCTAAAAAGGCTACTTCAGTAAAAGAAAATAGGGTGAGAGTCTAAAAAAATAAATGTTAATAGGTTTCAATAAACCTGAAAAAGTAAACTTGTACAAGGAATAAAATAAAGTTACTAACTATACAAAGAAAACAAATATGAAATAAATCAAACAAAAAGAGCGGAGAGTCGCCTAAAAGGCTACTTCCGTAAAAGTAATATGCGGAGAGGCTGGAAAAGAAAAGGTTAAAGTGGAAAAAAATCAGATGATACTCAGCTACTAGTCAACAAGGAAAAATACAAAAAGGAAGTTTTAAACAAAAATAAATGTAGCACGTAAGGCCAAACAGAAACTGTAAAATGAAAGCAAAAATTGAATCAAACGGGCCGACCTAAACAAAAATGGCGGCCAAAAGAATACGAAAATAAAGTACAAAAACGCTAGAAAATAAAATGAATAGAATAGAACAAAGCAAGGAAACGAAAAAAATAAAATAAAAATAAAAACTTAGCTATACAAGAAAGGTCTTTAGCAGGAAAGCGGATAAGTCAGAAGGAGAAGCTAAGTATTGTCAGTATTTCGTCAAGGACTGGACTATAATTCTCGTAATTCCCGAACTTTCCTTCGGACTCTCGACGCTACGACCATTCACAGTGCCTGAAACAGTTAATTATACTTCAAAGGTGGACAGCGCCCTAACATCTATATATATATATATATATATATATATATATATATGCTAAAAATATATATATGTGTGTATATATATATATGTACATATATATATTGACAGGTATATATATATATGTATATATAAGTATATATATATATATATGTATATATATATAAATATATGTATACATACGTATATATGTATGTATATATATGTATATATTTATATATATGTATATATATATATATGTGAAATGAATTGTTTGAACATTATTTTTTATCGATACTCGTATTTAAGTAGATATTCTGTTTTTAATGAAACAGTATTATATATTTATTTCTACCGGCCTGATTATTTACGATAAATTTTTACGAAAATGTGTGCCATTCGGCATGATTCGTTTAGACTGGAGACTATTCGTGGTCGAGAGGTGTAAGATGTTACCAGATCAAATGGTAGCTTCCCCTATATAGATAGAGGTCGCAGGTTTATGGTAGTAAGAAATGCCACAAATTTTAAAACAGATAAAATTAGAAATATCTTACATAAATAATTTAAAAGTAAAAATTAAAAAAAAAGTTACTCGATGTAACATTAGATCTAGAGAAGAATATACACCAACCAGATAAAAACCAAACCCCAATCCTTTATACATCCACCCGAAATTTAACTTTTTATTTTAAAGGTTCATTTTATCAAGGGAAAAAGGATATACAAGTAAATTATGTAATTCCAAATTATAATGTTCAATAAACTTATTTTGATAAAGTTATAAGAATAGTTATATAACATTCGAAAAAATAGATGATCAAAAACATCGGAATGATTAAATAAATCCATAAAATTTTATAATTATTTTGTATTATTGAAAATTTTTTTAAGGTAAGAATTTAAAATTGGCTATTTTACTAAATTACGCTGGTTCTTAACTCGCTTTTCCATTGTAAACATGGCAAAAAAGTCTGTGAAGTCATTGGAAGTTAGAAAACTGATAGTCAACTTACGTGATGAACATAAACTCTCAATTGAAAGTATTTCAAAGAGTGTGGGGAAATCTAAAACCTATTCATAGAATTTTAAGAAAACTTGGCCTTGTGAAGCCAAGAAACCATCTGACCCGCTTAGGAAAACTACTGCAAGGAAAGACAGATGGATTGGTAAAGAAGAAAAAAAAAGCTAATGCTAACCTTGGCATGAAAATATCAAGGCACACAATGTCCCGAAGATTTAATGAAATAAATCTGAACAGTCGCGTAGCTTCTACAAAGCCTAACATTTCTAAACAGAACCAAATGAGCCGATTAAAATTAGCCTCTGAACACCTCATATGGATAGAAGAACAGTGCGAGTGTATTCATTTCAGCGATGCGTCAAAGTTTAACCTATTCAATTGTGACAGGAGAAGGTTCGTTCGACGCAGTCCTAAGGAATATTTGCCTCAGTGCACTAAAAGTAGCATTACATTTGGAGGAGAAAGTGTGATGGTGTTTGGCATGATTTCAGTGCTGGTACGGGACCTCTTGTTATGCTACACAGTAAAATTAATGCAACTGTATACAAAGAGATATTGAACAAATGTGCTGTAACAAATTTGAGAACTGCAAGTAATCAACCAGCTGTATTTATGCATGATAAAGCGCCATGTCACACAACAAAGTCTGTTAAGACATTTCTTTCTGAGGAGGTTGTTACTGTTATGGAGAGGCTTGCTCAAAGCCCAGACATCAATCCTACTGAGAATGTTTGGAAGTTACTAGATGAAAGAGTCAAGGAAAAGAACTATGGATGAGTTTCAATGGAGAATGAGAGAAAATATCTGTTAATGAATGTAAGACGTTACATCACTCATGTAGCAAAAGATGTCAAGCTGTTACTGAAAGTAAAGTTTTTGCACATCAATTAATAATGAATTATGAACGCTATTTTTATTTTGATATGATGTAGCCATTATAAAACTATAATTTTGCTTATCGTTCTGATGTTTTTGATCACCTATTTTTTTTAATGTCATATAACTATGCTTATTACTTTATCAAAATAAGTTTATTGAGCTTTATATTTTTGAATTATATAATTTATCTTTGCTTATTTTTTCCTTGATAAAATGTTCTATGAAGCTTTAAATTAAAAAGTTATTTCACATTAAAACTTTTCTGAACATCGTTCTGATCTTTATGCTAGCTACTGTAGTTCTTTTATATAATGTACTGAGTTTTCTTTGAAATTTTTAACCTATGTTTAAATTCCGATCTGTTAGTAATTTCTTTTAGTCTATTTAGAAGTTCTTTCAGTTCTTCAGAATTAGTAGTTCTTTATAATATGTTATGTATTTCTTGTTTCCGTTTGTTGTGAGTTGTAAGATTATCTTTAGTTAATTCAATCTGCCTTTTCACAAGGCTACATTTAAATGGCCAGGTAATGTTGTCATTGTTCTGGATTCCAGGTGAGGAACCGCACAAAATAATGAACAATAAAAACCGATATGGATGTAGAAAAGTAGGTTATATTGAACGTAATATACAAACTTGAACGCAGGTTAGTAAATCCAGGAATACTATTAATAAAAAATAAATATATATAAGTCTTGAAGTGAAGTCGTTGGAAATGATATATCCGTGTATATTATTCTAGCTGAATGGAGCTCAGAGCTATTCTGACTTCTAATGCGGTAATCTATGAGTAACTTCGGTATCTTTCGGTAACTTATGTATCGGTTCCGCTACTTTCCGATAACTCGAACAGATCTGTACGATAACTCTATGACAGCTCCCATATCTCATAATGGCAGGAGTATATGTATTCTCCAGTCGAGTCCATTATCATATACAAAAGGGAGATCCTACAACACCCCCTCCTTACCTTCTTTCTTGGAGGTAGTTAATATGTTTTCCGCTTCAGATCTATGATTAGCGGTTCCGTAAATTTCAGTTTTCTCAAAGTTCTTCTAATTTCTGTATTTGAGGTCTCTGAATCTCAAAGACTTCAAAAATTTCTTCCGCCGCGTCATCGTTTTCTGAGGGTGACGAGCTTGGCTCCTCACTCCTTCTTCTCTATATTTGGTTTATGTGTCTTCTGTGGGTAAATCTTTTTCCCTGTATTGTGTACATAACATTTCCTAGTCTGTTTACTGTTGTTCCCGGTTCCCAATATGCCATATTATTTTTAAACATTCTGAAGTAAACTCGTTCACCTGGTTTGAACGATGTTTTCGTAACTATAGGTGTATTCCGGGTTTTATTTTTGCATGGTAGCAATTTATCTAAAACAGACCGTATCTTGCGAGCAAATAAAAGCTGGTGAAAGTCCAGATTATGTGTTTCTGTTTGGTGTAATTCGGTATATTTGTAAAAATTGTTGTAATGCTCTTTCCATTGGTATATTCCCAGCTATTTTTAATGCTCTCTTTAGAGTGTCCATAAACCTTTCGGCTAAGCTGTTCGACGGTGGATGATAAGGCGCTATTTTTATGTGTTTTGCTTGGTACGTCTCGCAAAATTCTTGCAAATCACTTGAGGTAAATTGCGTACCATTGTCCGTTACTAAGCACTCTACAACGCCAAATCTAGCAAATAGTTCATGTAAACAGTTTATGGTATTTTCTGTTGTTGGATTTTTATAGCTGAAAACTTTAGGCCATTTACTAAAACTGTATACCGTTATTAAGTAGAAGTAATTGTCAATGGGTCCTGCGTAGTCCGCATGGACTCTCGACCAAGGCTTGTCCACCTTTGGCCATGGTTTCTGTATGATAGGTGGTGACTTTGCTGCTGCCGCGTAGCCCTTACATTTTTCCACTATCTGCGTAATATCATCATCCATGTTAAGCCAGTACACGTAACTTCTCATAAGTGTCTTCATGCGGTTTTCCCCCGGATGTCCCAAATAAAAATCCTTCAAAATTTTTCTTTGTAATGGTTTTGGTATAACCACTCTTTCATTGTAGAGTATGACATTATCGCAAATTGAAAAACTGTCTGTCAAGTTGCTGTCTTTATCTCCTATTCTTTTCTTTGTGGTATTTATGAATTCGTCTGTTTCTGCTTCTCTTCTTATTTGTAATAGTATTACCGGTAAATTTCTCACCGTATTACTTAACACTTTACTGATTTCGTTCTCGGCTCTCAAAGCCCCTATTACCGAGTCTTCTGAAGATTCACTTTTCATAGGTAACAGTCTCGAAAATCCATCTGCATGTTCATTTTTTTTGATGGTATGAACTCTAATTTGAAATTATAGTTTAGTAATATCGTTCCCCACCTCAGAAGTCTATTTGCGGTGCAGACTGGTAATACGTTCTTTGATCCAAATATGATAAGGAGAGGTTTATGATCCGTTTGTAGCATAAACTCTTTTCCATAGATAAATCTATGAAAACAAGTTATGGCAAATATTATGCCCAATGCTTTTTTTTCTATTTGTGAATAAATTTTTCGGCGGTAGCAGCGATCTCGATGCGTGGGCTACCGGTTTTCTTGTGCCGTCCTGCATTTATGAAGAATACAAGTTCCCACACCATGTCAGCTTATGTCGCTTGCAATAATATTTTCTAGTTTGGGGTCGACGTGTGTCAATGCTAGGTCTGACGTCAGTTTCATCATAATTTCCCTAAAGGCCTTTTTACAATCCTCCGACCACTTCCACTGGACGTCTTCAGTAGTTCGTTGAGTAGTGCTCGGAATTTGTGCATATTATCGATGAATTCTCCATAATAGCTTGCAAAACCGAAAAAACGTTGTAATTCCGCGATGTTTTTCGCCTCAGGCATGATTTTAATTGCCGATGCCCTCTCTAGGTTTGGTTTTCTGCCATTCTCGTTAATAATGTGGCTTAAATATTTTATTTCCTTTAAGAAAAAAATCACATTTTCCTCTTTTACTTTGAACCCAAAAGTCCTTTTGAAAACCTTAACATGTGTTGCGTGGTTTTCCATACTATCACTTTTGACTAGAATGTCATCTAGATAAGCAGTGGCGAAGTTTTGTCCCGTAAGCATGGTGTCTATTGTCTACTGAAAAATCGCTGGAGCTACCTTTATTCTGAATGGTAACCAGTTGTATATATAGAGTCCTTTGTGCGTGTTTATACATAGTATATTTGTACTCTCTTCTGTAACTGGAATCTGTAAATACGCTTCACTTAGTTCAGTTTTCGAAAATACTTTCCCACGGTTAAGTTTGGTAAGTATCTCTTCCGGATTTGGCAATGGGCAATGATAATCTTTTACTGCGTTGTTTAAACCAGTGGAAAAATCTGTACACACAAGTTTCTTCAGATTTTTTTCTTCACCTATACTACTGGTGCTGCCCATTTGTTGAATTCTATTTTTGAAATGATCCCGGTTTGTTCTAGTCTATCAACCTCTTTGCCTATTGTAGTGAAAGGTACGTTTCTCCTTTTTTTAAAATACTGGCTGAGCATTCTGTTTTATCTCGATTTTTGCTGTGAATTTGTTGCATTGTTCTAACCTACTTAAGAATACGTCTGGAAATTGTTTGCATAAATTTTCCTTCAATTTCGTGGCTTCTGAAGGCTCACACTCTATTTTTTTACAAAAAGAATAGGTAAATCCCATACATTAAACTTCTGCCTCCAGTCCGTTCCTACCAGGTTGTCTGTGTTTTTTATAACGTATATTTATAATTTTTTGCTTTTTCCCTGAAATTTCACATTCACGATTATTTCACCTTCGAAATTGATCCGTTTTCCTGTGACAGATTTAGCAATTTTTTGTGTGTGTAACATGGTCGGACTATTCAGTTTCTTCCATGTTTGTAGGTTTATTATTATTGTTAAGTCTAAACCTGAATCTAATTGTAGTTTGATCTTCTTATTTGATATTGCAAGTTCTACATATTTTCTTGTGTTTTGTTTGTTTTCATATTTCACTCTAGTAGATCTTACCCTACTAAACTGTTTTTTGTTTCTGCATATAGTTGCCTTGTGTCCCATCTTTCCACACACTAGACAGTTTTTGTGTTTGAACCGACAATCTCTAAACCCATGCAATCCACCACATCTGTAACATGCAGATGGATGGGGAGCTTGTTTTTTATTTGTTTTCTGACACTAGTCGCTTTATATCTTGTAATTTTATCATTAAAATCTTGTTTTACTTTTGGGGAGGGTGAAAAACATAAATTTTTGTTTAACTTACGAATATGTGCAACTCCTGATTCTTCAATATCTTTACTGTAAATGGTATATTCATGTATATTATTCTAGCTAAGTGGAGCTCAGAGCTATTCTGACTTCTGATGCGGTAGTCTCTGGATAACTTCGGTATCTCTTGGTAACTTACATATCAGTTCTGGTACTCTCCAATAACTCTAATGGATCTGGATGATAACTTGATGGCAGCTCCCATATCTCATTATAGCAGGAGTACATGTATACTCCTGTCGAGTTCATTATCATATTCAAAGAGGAGATCCCACAACAGTTATGATGGGCTACTGGATTATATAAATTTAAAATTTGTGTATTTAGGCAGGAAATTTTCTTTTAAACATGTCATTAAATAAATTGCGAATATTATGTTTGCTTATTTTTAATAAAATCCATTCATAATAGAAGAGTTTGATATGTTTAGAGTCTTTTGTGGAATTACCATATTTTGTTTGATGTGTATTAAAGTTTTAGAAATACCGTCTTGTTTCTTTATCTACAATGTGGTTTCGGAAGTCATTATTAACATATGCATATATATATATATATATATATGTATATATTTACATATATATTATATATGCATACATAAATACATACATACACACACATATATATATATATATATATATATATACATACATATATACACAGATATGCACACACAAATATACATATATACATACATACACATATATATATATACGCATACATATATGTATACATTTACATATATATACACACATACATATATGTATACATTTACATATATATACACACATAATAAATATGTGTATATATATACATATAAGTTATAGTTTAGAACATGTACAAATTATCATTTACTACAAAAGTGTACATTTTCTTCGGACATCGAAAAAATAATGTCTCCTCAGGTTGTTATTAATGATGGTAATAAACATTATTTTTGAAAAAGAAAACTTGAAAATTTCAGTTCCCCTTTATTTTTGGAAAAATTTTTTGTATAAGGTAAAGAAGATAGAAAAGATAGGAAAAGAGATAGATAGGAAATAAAGAGTGTGATGCAGAAAATAAAAAGAACACAGGGAAAATAAAAAAAGGAAATTAGAAGCAAAAAGGAAAACAAGGAGAGAAAGAGAGGTGAGAGCCAATAACGGCTCAGTTCCCATGTATCTCCCTTTCCTTTTTTTTCCCCCTCTATTTGTTTGATTTCCTTTTTTGTTTTCCCATCTTTTCAATTGAGTCAAAAAATTTTTTATTGTTGTTCCTGATCTGGTGTCATGGTTTCAATTATTTTCTGTAAGTACTTTAATGATAATCATTTGGACGAGCTTTTTGCTATGGTACCTGGATGTGCGTTATGGTGCAGTGGATATCGGCATGGAACAAGAAATAGGGGAGCCGAGTTCGAATTCCAGTTGAATTCATTGCATTCACTTATGCGCAAATACCCTTGGGAAAGGTATTAGTCCATCTCTTCCCTCCAGTTATGGGTTAAATAACAGGACAGATTGGGTTCTATAGCCTTGGCTGGCAACCAGTCTACTGCAGAAAGCAATGGCAACCGACTGCGGGATAATCTTCTGCCCAGTCAGTCATGTCTCTTTCGGGACATGATTGCCCAAGCGTGTTTCACATATGGCACTTAACTAACTGACCTGAACTTTATGAAGGAAAATGCAGTACTAGATTGGCGGCAAGCTCTCATGAATTTTGACTTGAACTGGGGAGATGTTGCCATAAGTTCTATGCTAATAGTTTCTTGCCTTGCACTTCTCACTTGTGGAACTCTCTTCTAGTTCCATGCTCTTGGAAATTTTAGATGTTGTCAATCATTATCTACTGTCGTCCTGATTACTCTTCTATCTTTCTCAATCCTTCATTATGTTTTCTAAATATTTCACATCTAGTAAACCCCCCCCCCCCCCCGCCTTACTAGCTTTACTACCTTGCTTGGGGTAAATTGGATTATAAAAATAATGTCATTATACATTGAACTTTGCAAAACTACAAACATCCTAAATTCACTAGTGTAGTGTACCCATGAGTTGAGTAAAATAAAGATATATAACCAATAATGACATCACAAATTTCCAGAAATTGATTCTATAGGAACCTATTCTGCATATATTTTTTTTCAGTCTGAGAATGGAAACATCACTTTATAGTATCAAAAAGATTTAAACCATTTTGATAATCTACTAGAAAATATTCATTAAGATTTTTCCAGATGTTGTCACCATATTTCTGTTCAGAAGTCTGAAGCTTTTTGACTCTCGTGTCAGGAAACCACAAGACCTCCAAAAGAAGGTAGCGGTGGAGAGTGACAAAAATGCACTACAAATAAACTTTAAGAAAACTGAATGCATGGTCATGAACAAAATGTGCAACCCAAAATGCCAAATACGGGTGGGGGATACCAGAATCAAGCAAGTACAAAAATTTAAATACCTAGGAAGTGTTCTAACAGGAGATGGAAAGTGCAACACAGAGATCCAAAGGTGAATTGGCATGGATGCGTTCCAGAAACTGAGTAAAGTATTAACACTCAGGAAAATTTCACTAGAAACAAAGAAAAGAGTGCTGGATTGCTATGTGATGTCAGTTCTTCAATACGGCAGTGAATGCTGGACAATATCATCAAAAATGAGGACAAAACTGGAAGCAGCGGAAATGTGGTTCTACAGAAGGATGCTGCAGATATCGTGGACTGAACATGCAAGCAATGATGAAGTGTTGGAAAGAATGGCAACAAAAAGGAAATTAATACTGAGCATCAGGAAGAGACAACTGAAGTTCCTGGGACACACAATGAGGAACGAGAGCCTGGAGAACCTGATACTGACTGGCTAGATAGAAGGAAAGAGAGATAGAGGAAAGCAGTGGATAACATATTTGCAGGGCCTGATCAGGTGGATGACAGAATGGGGGTTGCCAGGAGTAACACGGGCAAACATACTAAGAGCCACAAGGGATAGGGAGATGTGGAGGACCATAATCGCCTACGTCCTGAAGGGACAGGGCACATAGAAGAAGAAGTCATCAGCAGTGTTATGGTTTCTTAGCCATATTTGAACTGAATGGTTACAAAAGATCCAACAGAAGACTTTTTCCACATTTTTAACTTTTTTTTTTAATCATTTCACCCCAAGCAAGGCATTCCACTGCCACTATTGCACATGGGGCTACATAGGGGAAGGTGAAGAGAAAGAGTGGTTAGATATAGGAAATGTCAGAAGGAGGGTGATAGATGGATAAGGATACCGAGGCTGGGGGTTGGGTAGATGGGAACAGTGTTTGAAAGATGGTTAGTGTGTTAGGATGTGTCTATTGACCTTACATTTAAACTCCTGGAGATTGTAGCCATTGGGGAAGCAATCATGTGGAAGGGAATTCCACAGTCGGGAAGTGCGAGAAAAGAAAATGACAGAGTAGAAATTGCGGTTGTAGTCCAAGCACGTGTTACATATAGCACTCAACTGACAGATATTGGCTATTTAAGATTATTTTCAGATAATCCAACAACTGGTTCACTAAGCTTTAGTAACTTTAAAATTCACTTTGTGAAAACTAGTAGGATGTGACCAATGCATATAATTGACTTGAAAAATATAAATATTTTAATTATACTTAAAAACAATAATAATGATTAATTAACAGATTCTGATAATTTCAAGATAATTGAATAATTCTGTTATATTTCATAACTTTTATAATTAACTGTATCGTTCAAATTTTTTCCTCTTTGTCTGTTAAAAGTGTAACTGGTTTTGTCAGTACTTACTTTATACACTGATACCAGTCTATTCATATCTATTAGTAACTACCACCTAATAGCATAGAGAAAGTTACAAAGTAAATGTCTATTTTTTATTAGGTACTGCCAAAATAATTGCACAGTTTGCTGAAAAAAAAAATCCATCCCACGAAAAACAAAACAAAATTACTTTTACAAATTTCCTAACAATCATAAATTTATTTAGTTTAAACAAAGTTTTTTGCACTTGTTCATTAATGAATAAATTTTAATAGGCTATTTTAGGAGAAAACTTCATAGAAATACTAGCAGTATAGCAAGGCGTTGCTCGGGTGTGATGAAAACTTTAAAACTAATCCATGGTCCTGGAGCTCAGACTCTTTGGACATTGGCACGAAAGGCTAAAAAGCAATAGTTGTTTCCAGTTAAAGCGAAACCGTAGACAGAAAGAAAAATGAATGGATGGAAGTCAAATTTTGATTTCCTGGTATCTATATCAAATTTTCTGCACTATTGTAAGAACGGCAACTTTGAAACTTCTGAATATTGTTTCTTATGTCTTTGTCTATGAGTGTATCAAATTTGATTAAAATCGAACCACTCCTTCTATAACCCAATTTTTTCGATTATCGACTTTTGATGTTTATTGGAGGTACCTTGACACAAAACCTAGCTAAGAACACTCGCAGACACTTATAGTACAACTGTGTAAATTTTCAAGAAAATCGGTTCAGCCGTTTCGGAGTCTATAGGTAACTGACACACACACACGCACACACACAAAGTTCCATTTATAAATAAGTTTAGATTCTTTTATACCCTATCTTCTTGTGAATAAAGTTAACATTGGGCATTGATAAAAATTTTCTTTACCTTCCTTTATTATACTCAACGCATTGTGATAGCCTTCAAATACATACCCATGCACCTTATATACTCAATGCTTCAAGCAAATTACAAAACTCTCCTATAAAAAAATATATGCAATTAAAAAATTTTGAAATTTACTCCTGAAACCTTACCAAAAATTATGTAATAAAACTTAAATTTTGGGGGAAAGTTGGTCTGCATAATTTGATACAATAATTATTTCTAAAATTTTTTCCAGATTTGACAGGAAAGATGTAATGAATATTTTTGAAAACTTAAAAGTCTAATAAATTAAAAGATTAATACCATTTTATGTTCAGAAATATTTTAAAAAGTTTTCTTTTTTCATTTTATAACTTTTACATTATTTGTTTCTTTCAATTTGGCCAGTGCTGCTTGCACTTTGATCTTTAATATTTCCAGCCTGTCAGTATTTCTGTCTATTGCCAGTTGTACTTTTTTTTTTTTATTGTAGAAGAGATTTCTGTTTTTTTTAACCCATTGCTGTAGTATTCTTTCTTTCTCTAATATTATTATTCTGCTGTTGCATTTTATGTATCCTGTTGATAAGCATATCTTTTGTCCTGTTCTATTTTTTTATTCATATCTTCTTTATCTGTGATTTCTGCAAATTTGTTGTTGAGCCTTTTTTCTTTAGCTTATCTGCATTTGTTCCTTATTTACTTCTACAGTGTAACCCTGATATAAGAGAGTTGTCGGGACCGGATAAAAGGTTTGGTCTATTTTATATACATTACCACAGGCTATAATTTTAAACCAGAGACAACCTCTCTTATATCCGAGTTTCTCTTATATCAGGGTATCTTATATCAGGGTGATAGTTTTCTGTATTCTGTTCCATTCCTTGGCATTATTTCCTGTCTTTTTTGCATCATGTCAAGAATCTAATTTGTGATCCATTCATTTTTCCTTCTACGTCCATTTTCCTTTCAGATGATATTATTTGCTGATGTCAATAAAGCAACTTCTGTTTGTGTATCCCATTTCAAGTTTTCCATTTTGTCTCTTGGATCTTTGTTTCATTTTCTTTGTATATTTTTCCTTAAAGTTTAGGTCATTCATATTGCAATTCGGGTGCTGCATTAAGCTTCTTCAGTTTCCATAGTTTCATTCTTACTTTACATATAATAGGTAGGTGGTCACTTCTACAGTCGGCACTTTTGACAGGTTTTGCAGTGAACAGTTGCATTCCTGAATCTCTTGTTGATAGTTATATAGTCAATTTGGTTTTTAGTTTCTCCTCCTGGGCTTCTCCAAGTTCATAATCATCTTGGATGTTCTTGGAACCAAGTATTACTTATAACCTGGTCATTTGCCATGTACCATTGAACCTATTTTTCTCCATGTTTGTTGTGAGTTCCTAGTCTAAATTTGCCAGCTATTTTCCTTTCCTTCTCCTTGCCAACTTTGGCATTCAGGCCTCCGATGATAAGTATAATTTCTTGTGATTTATACTGAGCATTTTCTAGGATGAAGTAGAAAGTTTTGATATTTTCTTTTATACTTTCTTCTGTCAGAACATACACCATTACAGATAATTTCCTTTCAGTTCAACTACAAAAATTCTTTCAAATAACTGACAATATCCCAGAATGCATTTTTTCATGTCTTGATCCAGTATCAATCCAAATTCTTTTTCCTTTTTCTTTTCACCTGCATTTATAATCCTGTGGTTGTCCCTAACAAAATCTTCATTATTTGGCCACCTACTGTCACATTCTGATCCATATACTCAACTCACTTTTGTTTATTAGACATTTAATTACATCACTTAGCATCTTCCATAATTTGCATAAAATTTTCAGCAAGCCTGATGTATATTTACGAGTGTTCTTATATTTGAAAAAAATGCTGAAAAACTAACATTTTTGCTTTTGTATAAACAAAAGCAAAAATACTTGTTGCAAATTAAAATACTTACATTTGCCTTGATAAAGTCCATCAGAGGATGAGCCAAGATGAGTGTTCCTTTAGGCTTTATTCACACTAAGATATGTATAATAATATTACTCTGTAATTGCATTTTAACTTTTGATTTAATAAAGAACTTTTAATTTAACATGAAACATCCAAAACTATTATTTAAAAACTGATTTGTTTCAAACTTGTGTTTGGTCCAATCAAGTAAACCTCAGTGTGTGTAGAAATGGCAGATGATCTTAGTAAGATTTATTGAGAATTTTGAAACATTTCAAAATAAAGGAACAAAATAAAAGATATAAACAAATAGTATATTTTTACTTAATTGACTTCACTTTATAGACTTGGTTGTCAAAAGTTTGTTAGGTTTAGTGCTAGTTAGTTTCAGTCAGACTTGGTAGGACTTGTCATCTTACTAGCTATTACTTTGGAGACATCTTCTGGTGCAAATATGCTGATTATATCAACCGTTAAGAAGGGTGAAAAACATGAAACAACCACTTACTTTTTCAGGTGAAACATTTGGACATGGTTTCTAGCTGTCTCTCCCCTGGTTCTTTGATAGTAGACATCATCTTGTTGGTCAGTCAGTTAAGTGCCATACGTGAAACACGCTTGGACGATCATGTCTTGAAAGAGACAAGACTGACTGGGCAGAAGATTATCCTGCAGTTGGTTACCATTGCTTTCTGCGGTAGACTGGTTGCCAGCCAAGGCTATAGAACCCAATCTGTCCTGCTATTTAACCCATAACTGGAGGGAAAAGACGGATTAATACCTTTCCCAAGGGTATTTGTGCGTAATTGAATGCAATGGATTCAACTGGAATTTGAACTCAGCTCCCCGCTTTCTCATTCCGAGCCGATATCCACTGCACCACAACGCACATCTTGTTGGTAGCTGTTGAAAATTTAGTTACTTTGAAGACATTTTGTGGTGCAAGTATACTAATTATATCAACCTTTAAAAAGGGTGAAAAATGTCTTAGCAAAGACTACTTAGTTTTTCATATGAAACATTTGACATGATTTCTAGCTGTTTATCCCCTGGTTATTTGATAGTAGTCATTGCAGTGAAATGTTTGTTGTAATCTATTTCACATTCTTCATTTCCACTTTGTCCTTGAATCTCGAAGCTGACTTGTTGAAACATATTCCTTGCAGTCCAGTAATTCATATTCTGTCATAAACCTTGACTGCTATCTGCCCAATTGTCTCCATAGATGAAATTTGCTCACTTTTATGTGTGCCTCAGTCAGTTATGCATTTTTTTTCATGCCTACCTACAGACATTTAATTGGTCCTAAGGCACTGGGTAATTTATATGACTGTGTATGACATGGGTGATTTTGTGCTTCTTACATCAGGGAAGTAGGCCATGTCTACTACACTACCGTCATTATCTTGTTGATAGCTGTCAAAAGTGTAAGTGCAGATATACTGATTATATCAGCCTTGAAAAAGGGCAAAATATATCTTAGCAAATGACTACTTAATTTTTCATGTGAAAAATTTAAATGCAGTTTTAGGCTGTCTCTTCTCTGGTACTTTATATACATTTTGTAAATCTCCAGTTGATTTGGACACAAAGCTCAGTTTTAATAAAAATCAAAATTCTCCCTGTTCTGACTGGCCCAAAATATTTTATTTCTTTTCATAGTATGATACAACAACCTCCTTGTCTCTGTTTGCTTCCATTCTGCTCCAGGTGATTGAAGATGTCAAATGATCAGTCAAAAATCTTTCACTTTCTCTGCCACGTTGTGATTTCTGATCTCAGAGAAAATTACGGATCTGCGAAAAAAGGGATGGTTGAATCTTTCTGCTGCCTTCTCAACAACTGAAACCAAGTGGTGATTGGATGCACATGCAGAAATAAGGGAAACAAGCAAGAACAAAAAGAAACAACAAGGCAGTAATGAAGGCCAGTTTATGGGGACTAATGATTATATTGTAATTCTCTGTACATCAAGAGAGAGAGAGAGAGAGAGAATAAAAAAATAATGACTAAAAATACAATCCAACTTTTTCAGTATCCACAAACTATTGCAGCTACTTTGTTGTTGTTAGCATGTGGAAGAGAGAGAGGGTTTTTCCACATCTTTACTTCACGCATTCCAAGCAAGTCTCTTCTCTCATCTCATCTCTCTCTCTCTCAAACCTGTGGTCTGTCTCTGCCTTGATTTTGAAATCTGTTGTGTTTTTGATGAAATCATTTTAATATGACATGGGTTGGGAAGTGATTCGAATGTCTTCCCATGAAAATGTATCGTCAATTTCAATTGTCTGATTTAGATCAACCATGCACAATTCTCACTATGCCAATGCTATGTCATTGACTTTATACATTCACCTGTCAGAGTCAATTACATCATTACATGGTTGGTCTTTTTTCAAAATCGACTGATGATTCCGTTTTCGGTTGTTCCTTTATTTCCAAGAGATGAAAGAAGATAACAACAACAAGGAAGAAAGAAAGAGAATTCTCTCCCCTCGCAGCCATCTGTGTTTTTTTTTATAAAATTGTTATCATATCAACAATGTTATCTTATAAACACCCTGTATTTTGCCTCTCTACATCTCTCAGCCACACTGGCATTTATTTCCTTCTTCCTCTCTCCCTCAGCTCTTCCTGCAACAAAGAAAAACGTTGATTTTTCTGGGAAGAATAAAAAATAAAAGAAACATACACAGACAGACACATTTTTCAAATATCTATTCCTGGGTTCAAATCCAGGGTCAGTCAATATCCATTTAATGTGTGTGCATAGGAACACTTACAATAGTGAAATTTATGCATAAAGTCTCCCTTGTTTTGCTTGATATCTAGTCACAATAAACTAGACCCTGGACCAGTAAAGACCTGCTTGTCATCTATCATTTAGTTTTTTTTCTTCCTCTTTTTACATGAGAGTTGTTTTCTCATTAGTTGAGAGAGAAGAACAGAGAAAAAAAGTGATTTTTCTTTTGAAAATTAATATTTACCCAAAACAAGGCTCAAAGATCACTCAAGGTAGAGGCTTAATATGTTGAGTTGTATTAGTATAAGAAAGGGCAGGATAACAGGAAAGACAGACAGCTCATTCTAGACTTGAAAAAGTCCAAGATTTAATTACTGAATAAAACTACAGAATTCAGGTAGAGATGTTAAGAGGATAAAATTTAAGAAAACTTTAGGTCTCCAGTTTCTTCTAAAAAGAAACAAGTGATGAACCTCTATTATTTAAAAAGACTGGGAGCTATGTGAACTAGACAATGGATTATTAAGTAAAGCAAATGTCTTATTTTAATATTTTGTCTTCATAGTTTATTTTTGTATTTGGACACATCACAAGTGAAACTGATACTAATTTTATTTATAGTGAGATTCAACTCTAACCTTTAAAGATTGTGCCATTATTTGCTATTTACTTTCTGTGACGACAAAAGAAATAATTAATCCAAGATGAACGCAGCAAAAACAGAATTTAAATTCATTTTAATTCCCCTGCCGAAATACTAAGCAACACATTCTATCCAAATTAATAATCAAAAATATTTTTTTAGTTACAATAAGTTACACAAAGTTGTCTCCCTTTTAAAAATACGTTAAGAAAAGTTATCTCCCTTAAAGTAAAAAAATATTTTATTTAAAACGATAGAATTATTGGTATTAAATGCGGATCATGGAAATTTTTATCACTGCAATTCAACTATGAATGGTCGAAATTTATGCTAAGCTTAATGTGTTAAAAAAATTCTGAAGTGAAAATAATACTTGCTAAAAGGAAACAATTCTATATTGATTTGATATCTAACGAAGGCATTCAAAGTTCAGTCAATAATGAAGTAAAAGATATAATACACAATAAAAGATGGACATTTTTTTATTGCACACAGCAGAATTGAATTTCTTTTTCCAATACAAGGGCTTCTGAATCGTGAGTTGAGATATTCTTTTATTGACTGTGTCAGGTGTGGTGAATACAAAATAAAAATAACTTTTTTTCTTCACTGTTTGCATATTCATGAGCCAATGTGAAAATATTAATTAACCAATGAAAAAGAGCGATTTGCAGAAAACAACAAATTGAACTTTCGACAACCTGTGTCATGTTTTGTCCCCAGCCAAAAGTGAGTGTATGTTTGAGCTGACCATGTGATCCTCTTGGCTACATATTTCACGTTTTTTGATCGATCAGAAGGAGGAAGAGAAGAAAGCAGAGAGCACTCAACCCAGCATAATGTAACAGAAACTGACGACTGCCAATTGAGCATGACTATCACTGTGACCCACATTCGCACTCTCTCACTTTTTCTCTCATGCTACTTTCTTTATTTCTCCTCCTTCTTCAACTACTCGCCGTCCACAACAGAAAGAGAGAGGAACAAGACATTACTACTACCCTGTTGGTACATCACATCAAAAACATGGACTTATATTTTTACTTGTACAAATCAAATTTCACATTTTACTATAATAGACAAACTCTTAATTCTTTAAAATTCTCACTATTCTTTCTCTTAGAACATTTCATAGTTAATAATTTCATAGCTACAATTTAATGTGATGCTGTTAAATAAATTTTCATTTAATTATGCAAACAAAATAGTTTGGTTTACATTATTTCTGATCTGGAGTAAATTGTGGGGAATTTGGTTATGTTTGACACAAGGCTAATTTAATAATGATTGAGCTCCCTACTTTCCAGGTTCATAAAAATAATGTAATTGCAGCATCAAAAACAATCACAACAACTACAATTATAATTGATTCACACATTCTGAACCAATGAGTTCTAAACCCCACTCTTCTCCTCTACACACACAAACACATGACATACTCACTATGGTTTGTCAATGAAAACTAAATTACCTGGACACTCTGTAATATCCTAAACAAATTAACCTGGTACTATTTAAGTAGTAAGTATCTGACAGCAATCCCATGCATCACACGAGACACAGAGAATGACATAACAACTATTGCTACATGGAGAGCTATGTCATGACTATTGCTACACACAGATATATGAGACTCAACAATAGCATTGCCGATAGGCTCCTTGGGTTCATTGGATGATCCAGAGGATGTTAAAGTGCGATGAAAGCTATTGTGGTGTTGGCAAGAGTTAAAAAATTTCAAGACTCAAGGATGGAAGGTTGTTGGCTGGTTGTTTTCGTTTTATGGCATATCAACTTTGCCAAGTCATTTATTGCCAACTAAATTTTATTTATTTATTGCTGGTAATACCTTTTTCTTTCAACAATTTATTGTTGTTTTGATATAAGTTTTTTGTGTCTAGTAATACTTTTTTCTTTTTGACTATCAAGATTCATTGGGATTTGTTTTTAAGGACAGGGTCCCCAATTCCTACCCTGTTATTTAACCCATAACTAGAGGGAAGGGACAGATTAATACCTTTCCCAAGGGTACCAGTGCTTAAGTGAATGCAGGGTATTCAACTGGAATTTGAACTCAGCTTACCAATTTCTCTTTCCGAGCTGATAGCCACTGCACCACAATGCACATCCGTCACTAAATGCTAACAGCACCTGATATTCCCAAGTGGTCACCCATCTAATTACTGACCAGGCTCAACATTGCTTAACTTTGGTGATCGAGTGAGAACCGGTGTATTCAACGTGATATGGCAATAAGCCAAGGATGGAAGGAGGAGAGAATCAGATAACAAATTTGTTTTTGGCTAATGTTGGATGTGAGGCTTTCAGGAGAATTCCTACCATTTCTTACTCAAAAGAATTGGAACAAATGACTTTCAAGAAATTGTCATTCATTAAAAAGAATATTAGACCAAAAAAAAAAAACTGCTTATTGCTGAAAGGACCGAGTTTCTGTAAGTAATGCAGTGTCCAGAGGAATCTATGATGCAATTCTTGTATAGGATTAAGGAGTGAGCTAAGCATTGCAATTTTGAACAGTTAGGAATGCAGGAAATATCTGTGGAAGACAAATTGATTCTTTTAAGGTAGATTGAAGAATTACAAGACCAAAGTCATAAGCAAAAAATGTTGGAGTGCATGCAAAGCAGCTGAAAGAATTTGGAAACAAGTGTAGAGTTTTAACAGCAGATACAGTGAATCAGAGAATTTGTTCAGCCAAAAGAAGAGCTCGAAGTGTACAGGATGAATACAACCAAATTCAGAATGAAATGCGAATATTGTGAAAGAATGCATGAAAGAAAAAAATACAAATGTTTGGTGCTAGAAAAACTATGCTCAAATTGCAGAAGAAGGAATCATTTTTAGAGTGTATGTATGAAAAACAAATAGAGAAAATGCAAAGAGTGAAAACGTCGCCCCTCCTCCTCTGAAGAAGAAGAATTCAGGATATTTGCAGTAAATGTGAAAAGGGTTGTGAGAATATAAGAATAAACTGTCATATATTTAGTACGCACGTAGATACTGGTAGCAAAATAACTTTCATACCAAATAATTTTTTAATTAAGTTGGGATGATCTAAATTAAAAAAAAAAAGCTATGTGAAATTAAAGCAGTTTGAGGAATCAACCATTTCTTTCAGGGCACCTTTGAAACTGGTACATTATCTAAATCTAAACTTATTTATACATGGAACTTTGTGTGTGTGTCTGTGTGTGTGTATCCATTACCTATAGACTCCGAAATGGTTGAACCGATTTTCTTGAAAATTTACACAGTTGTACGATAAGCGTCTGCAAGTGTTCTTGGTTAGGTTTTGTGTCAAGGTACCCCCGATAAATATTGAAAATCGATAATCGAAAAAATCGGGTTATAGAAGGAGTGGTCTGATTTTAATCAAATTTTATACACTCATAGACAAAGACATAAGAAACAATATTCAGAAGTTTCAAGGTTGCAGTTCTTACAATAGAGCAGAAAATTTGATATTGATACCAGGAAATCAAAATTTGACTTACATCCATTCATTTTTCTTTAAGTCTACAGTTTCGCTTTAACTGGAAACAACTATTGCTTTTTAGTCTTTCGTGCCAACGTCCAAAGAGTCTGAGCTCCAGGACCATGAATTAGTTTTAACGCTTTCATTATACCCGAGCAACACCAGGCTATACTGCTAGTTTGAAGTAATTCCAGTTGCAGTGTTAGTATGTTAACAAAATTAAAAAAGGCAGGATTAATGGCGAACAGAAACAAATGCAATGTTGATTGTAAGAATTTGTCTTGTTTGGGTTATCAGATATTGAAAAAGGCATAGCATCTGATGAAAAGTTGACAAAGAAGATTATAGATATAGCAACTAAAATGAATTAGAAGGAATTTGAGTCTTTTTTTTTTTTTATAATCGTTTCACCCCGAGCAAGGCATTTCACTGCCACTATTGCGCAGGGGGTTACATAGAGGGGAAAGTGGTGAGAAAGGATGATTAGATATAGAAAATGTCAGAAGGAGGGTGATAGGCGGGTAAGGATACCAAGAATGAGGGTTGGGTAGATGGTGAGAGTGATGGGAGAATAGATGCAAGTTAGTGTGATAGGAGATGTCTATTGACCTTTTGGGGGCTAATAAAGTTCTACATCTAATATATTCGAAGCTACAGTAAAATAATTGAGCTGTTTGCAGAGTTACACAAGAAGAGCAGTGAGTTTGAGTGGACACAAAGGCAAAATTATGTTTTTGGAGCACTTAAGACAATCATGAGGAGAAAACTGATGATAAAAGTGTTCGATCATAAAAAGTAATAACCGTAACCACTGATACAAGTGAAAAGTTCATTACTGCTATTTTATTGCAGGAGGAACATCCAATTATGTATTTGTCAAGGCGGTTAACATCAGCAGAGATTAACTATTCAAATATTGAGAAAGAGGCGTTTGCAGTTGTATAGCTCATAGAGGGGACGTAGAATTTTTTGTGAGGTAAAATATTTTTCGTTGAAGTCAGACCACAAGCTGCTGGAAATCATTTTCAACCCAAGGAAAGGATTGCCAAAATTACATCTTCAAGGGTACTGCATTCGGTGATAAAAATCATGGCATTTGATTTCAATATAATATATATGAAAGAATACTATTCTTTATGTAGATGCCTTGTCAAAGTTACAGTTTGTGAATGGAACAGAAAAAGAGAACAAAACTGGTGAGGAGAGAATAATACACTGGATAGAGGCAGACATGTTTCCTATAAATAGACTTAAAAGTAAAACAGAGCTGGGTTTGGTGTTAAACAGAGTGAGGGAAAGAATAAGTAGTAATTGCTCAATGATAGAATTACCATTCAATGAGTCAAGACACAAATTGACTATAGAGAATGCTATAATATGTAATGCAGAAGTAACAGTAGCTTTGTGGGTGTTGAGAAAAGACGTACTGAGAGATTGCATGATGATGTGCTTTGTGCAGTAATGGCAACATGAAGAAGGTTAAAACTGCAAGAGTGGTGGCTGGGGTATTTGAAAAATGTTGTGGAGTATATTAGGAGGTGTCCAAAGTGTAATGAGATAAGAAGTTTCAGGCAGAAAGAAATTCATTCATAGCCAAAGGAAGTGCAGTTCCTAGAAACCTGGGATGTTAAACAAAGGATTTCTTCTGTGGCCTATCCCCAGTCTAATGGGTGAGCAGATTTGCAGTCAAGACTGCAAAAAGACTCATAAAGGACTGCACAGAACATCAAGGTTCCTTGGACAATGATATGGTAGCACGAGCAATCTTGCAGTACAGAAACACCACTATCCAAGGCATTGGCTTGTCACCAGCACAACTCCTGCTTCATAGACATCTTCAGGATTTTATACCATCACACTCACATTTATATCAGCCACACTCTGAGTGGATAGCTGCAGCCCAAAGATGTGAAAAGACATTATCTAAATGCAATGCAGGCCTTATTGACAGGTAAACTGCAAATGTGGTGGCCGGGGTATTTGAAGGATGTCATAGAAGAGCAAACAGAAGAATAATATAAAATAAAAGCAATTAGAAGAACAAGGGTGTACAATTACTCTGGTTCAGGGAGGGTGTAGTTTCCTATGCAAATTAGCCCAACACTTTTTAAGTCGTAAGTAGCTGACAGGCCGGCCTGCAATCCATTGCATCATGTAAGACAAGCAGAGATATGTCACGCCCATTGCTATATGCAGAGATTCATTAAGACGATTGCTACACACAGAGATATATGACACTCAACACACTCATTGTACACATGGCCATATCTGACTACCGGGCACATCAGGCATGGGTCTGGGCCAATCCAATCATAATGAAAATCCGGGCAAGGAAAAATGTCTTCGTCAGAAATCAAACTGAACAATTCATAAAGAAAGAAAGAAAGAAAAATGAAGAAAACATCCGAATGAACACAGTAAAATTCTGTTTATTTATTAATTTGGGAAGAAAAGACTGGTTATACTCAGAAAATCCGAACCCAATTTCCTGCTTTCATTCATGTTCTGTGTTTAATTTCCATTGGAATAGCCGAAAAATTCCGCAAAAATCAAAGTTTCTGGATTGTCCACGAATAAATCCATGCAATTTTCTCTGTGCCTGGTGTTTCTTTAGCATCAGCTACAGCTCTGATTGTCAGTCAGTCAGTCAAGTGCCATACGTGATACACGCTTGGGCGATCATGTCTCGAAAGAGACATGACTGAGTGGGCAGAAGATTATCCCGCAGTAGGTTGCCATTGCTTTCTGCGGTAGACTGGTTGCCAACCAAGGCTATAGAACCCAATCTGTCCTGTTATTTAACCCATAACTGGAAGGAAGAGACGGATTAATACCTTTCTCAAGGGTGTTTGCGCGTAAGTGAATACAATGGATTCAACTGGAATTCGAACTCGGCTCCCCGGTTTCTCGTTCCGAGTCGATATCCACTGTACCACAATGTACACATCTATAAAAACATACAAGTAAGACTTTATGCATTTCACTTATTCTTTATCTTCTGTTGGAATCTGATCCATATTTGATCAACATTGGACCCCAAACTCAGAGTTTTACTCAGAATTACTATCTTTTGTGTCTTCAACACCCCACATCACTTCCAGATAATAACACTCATTTTGTTGATTCCATGTCTTCTTGGTTTTTATTTTTACAGATATTTTTTGTATAAGGGGGTTTATAATTATGTCCTTAGAATTGTATAACTCCCCTACAACTTCATTGTATTCCCCTGGAGACAGCCCTTTTCTTTTGTTCATTTACCAAATTCACCTTTGCCTATTAAACTCTAACCTCCATCCTGAAAAAAAAAAGCTTTCATTTGTTTTTTTTTAATCATATCTTTTTTTTTTTTAATCATATCTTTTTTTTTTTAATCATATCACCCCGAGCAAAGGCGGTAATGCCACTGATGCGCAGAGGGCTACTTAAGAGTAAAAAGATTGGAAAAGAGAAAGCCGGAAACCACATCCTATACAGGGAACAAGGGATGAGCCTCTTCACCTGTTCAATAGACATGGGTGGAGTGTGAACCGGGCGATAGTTTAGTCTATCTACGCAAGGCATTTTACTTCATGAAAGTTATGAGAAAGAGTGTCAGGAAGTGGGTAAGAGAAGAATGAGAATATAGATGAGAGTGGAGTGGATGGAGAAAGGAGCATGAGAGAGTGGATACAGGTTAGTGAGATAAGAGATGACAATTGACTTTACATTTAAATTTTTGGAGAGCGTAGCTGTCGGGGAAGCAAGTAAATTGAGGGGAATTCCACAGGCGGGAAGTGTGAGAAAAGAAGCTGCTGGAGTAGAATTTGCATTTACATTTGTAGATCCTTAAAACAAAAACAAAAAGAATTCATCTCACCTGAATTAAAGTTTTTGAACCTCTTAATTCTTCTCTGTAAATCAAAATCATCCATTGTCCTTATCAAATTTTTGTTCAAAGTAGGTGCCGAGTCAAGCTGCCTAAATATGGATACTTTTTATTGACCTTTGGTTATATGAAGCCTCTTTGAATTCTTTGTGTTATAACAACATCAATGATGTTGATTATGTTCATTGTAAGCTCTTCTGGTCCCACTAGGAAACGCTGGGAGCAAGATTGAACCGGCACAAGTTTGAATAAAGTGAAGTTTACCACATCTTATGTTGCCTTTGTGCTGCTTTAACCTTTCAGCAGCCAATCTCATATAATTTATCTTTCCGTCTGAAGACACTGGAACACTTTGAGAAGAAATAAAGAGTTTTCAACTTGCAGACTTCGTAGAATCTAAAACGCAATGAATATATCATCATAGAAGAGAAAATTTAAAAAAAACCCTACCCTTAGAAAGATTTAAGGAAATATAAATCATTATTGTTATTTGAACTGAGTGAAATTTTTTTTCAACAAAATTTACACATATGTATATGAAATGATTTGTTTGAACATTATTTTTGATTGATACTCGTATTTAAGTAGATATTCTGTTTATAATCAAACCGTATTATATATTTATTTCTACCAACCTGATTATTTATGATAAATTTTTGTTATGAAAATCCTGCTGAATGACACACATTTTCGTAACAAAAATTTATTGTAAATAATCAGGCCGGCAAAAATAAATATATAATACTGCTTGATTATAAACAGAATATCTACTTAAATACGAGTATCGATCAAAAATAATGTTCAAACAAATCGTTTCAAATTGTCGGATGTTTATAAACAGTTTTGTTAATCTTTGTTAATTTCTGTAACACATATATATTTGTGAAGTGAATATTAATTACAAAGTAGGAAAACCTTTTCATTTCACTTCTTCTAGTTTACCCCAAGTTTTTTTTAAATGCTTTAATCATTTCCTACATAGTGATAATATATAAAAAAAATATCTTTCCTTTTCTTCCACATATGTGTATCATGGCCAGTGCATACTACCCCTGACCAGAGAGTGGGGTGCAAGCCTGATAAGAGGCCCAGTTTTCATTCTAATATTTTTTCTATCTACATTTGGATCCATTAAAAATTAAACTGAATGCAACTATTAAAGAATGAAAAACCTTTGCAAATTTTAATGTCATTTAGGGGTCTTTTTCCTTTTTTGTCCAAATCCGTTAATTTGTTTTGCCCATACTGTCTACAAAAAACACTGCATGAAATTCATTATTTTTTTATACAGAATGTGGAATGCGTTAAATTATTCAACTTTTTAACAAAAAAATCACAAATTGATGTTAAAATTTAACACAAAACATTATTTATTTATTTAAGATAGAATAATCTATTAGGAAATGTCTTGTATTTGTATTTGGATACATTGGATTTATTTTCTAGTATTTTAGTTGAATTGTTCACCCATATTGCATATGATTCATTATCATACACGGGCTGGAATGATCTATTAGGAAATGTCTCTAATTTGTATTTATTCTCAATTTTTCCAGTTGATTTGTTCACCTATTTTGCTATGATCCATTCTAATTAGGTTACAATAAAATTTTTATTTTGTATGAATACTACCTTATGAAAATTGAGATGTAGTAGAGTGTGGTGACCGTATCATAGATTTGAGTGGGGAGGGGAATGAAACTCTTTCACCGGCCTTGATATATGTATTTATTCAGATTTATTTGTTTGAAAATTTTTTTCAATGGATTTTAAATAAATATATTGGTTAATAGCAATTTTGTAAGTTTCAGTAAAATTTTATTATATAGACAGGTTTTACCTAAGATGGCTGACAAGATGACTGCTATTAAGATTTTTAATACATTTTTCTTGAATATGTTAGAGAGATTATTTTTTTGTACATAGAATGTGTAAGAACTGTCTTTTGATTTTTGCATTCAAGCACTTTTGACTAATCTCTTAAGGATATTTTTGTAGCAACATGTATGCCTTGACAGTAATTTTTTTAGCAATAGAAATGTTTTAATTCTCAAACACTTCTTGCACATTGTGGCTAATAGATTAATAGAATAGCTGATTAATAGATTAACTGAAACTGCTTAAACTCAAAGATCATTCGCATAGTTCTTGCACACTCTATGCTCACCATAAAGAATCTGTTAGCTTGCAAGAAAACTATAGTCTATGTTGGTTATATCATCTATGTCTATAATTAATGGCCCTGGAGTCATTTCATCTTCACTGAACAAGGACAAGCTCTTTACAATGAATGTTGCTTCAAATTGTACACTAGACACACAGGCCATCTCCTACCTGACATCCCATCTCTCATGATCTGCACTGTATTTGACAAGAAAATTCTCTTCTGTTTTATTCTTTTGGCTTCATCATTGCACCTCTCAACACATCTTTTATGAAGTGCCATGCTCCTTCAGGACATTGGCAACCATAGCTCTCCACAGATTTGATATATCTACCTTGTGATGAAACGTCAAAGACAACAACAAATTCCCTGTTGCTGGACACTTCAACTAACTGTTCCATAGCATTGATGATATCAGACGCAGGCTTTTAGCATCTTCATTTAACAGCTGACAAGTAATATGTAGATGGAAGTTGAAATATTTTTTTCAGAATAAAATCATACACCAAAGGATCAAACAGGGATTTGAGTTTATTCAGAGAATATAGTTTATGGAGAACCTCTAACCTGCAACAAAAATATTCCTCAGAAGAGTGAGTCTCATTTCTTTGTTTATTCCTTGTCTTGTTGAAAAAGGACAGAGGCATGTCCAAAAATTCTGACTTGAAAATTTTTTCATCATGCTTCAATTTAGTCAAAATTCTAATATATAATAAATATCATCAATCTTATTGCCAATAGGTGGGAAGTGTGAGAGAAGAAGCTGCTGGAGTAGAATTTGCATTTACAATTTATTGGTTTCACAGTAAACGAGTGGGACATAGTTGCTAATCTTGTGGCTCAAGCAAATTCATGTATGCTGGGTACCAGTGAGCTAAATTCATCTGAGCAGAAGCCATGAAAGTATTTGTAGAAGAGACACAGAGAAGCCACATTGCGCTGGTGAGAAAGTAACTGCATCTGAGCTGCAAAGTTGGGATCGATCACATGATAGATTCTCCGTTGAATATTGTCAAGGATAGCAGGAGCACTTGACCAGATATGGCAGCAATATATATATATATATATATATATATATATATATAGAATAAAAAGTGTGAGAGGCCGTGAACGTTTTGTTTAAAATGTACATTTATTGTTATTATACATGTTATGATACTTTAAGTGTCCATAATGGTATTTGTAATGCTACACATTTTTTGGGTCTAAAGTTGACTCTCTTCAGGCGAAAAAAATTGTGGCTTAAATTGATATGTAAAGCCACAAGTTTATTCGCCTGAAGAGAGTCAATTTAGACCCGAAACACATATAGCATCACAAATACCATTATGGACACTTAAAGTATCATAACATGTATAATAACAACAACAATAAATATACATGTTAAACAAAATGTTCACGGCCTCTCTTACTTTTTATTCTATACCAATTTCTCTTGTTGGAACAACCCTATTTCTTTTATAGCCCAGAGGTAGAATTGCCGACTGATGCCAATTTGGTCGGGTTTCAATCCCAGGTTAAAAGCAATCAGAGTCTAACCGTACTGATGAGCTGTGATACAGCAAAACATATCTGTCTGCGGATGACTATATATATATATATATATATATATATATATATATATTGATTGATTGTTTAATACTTAATTTTGGTCATAATAGGTATACATTTGTATTAAAAAGTGTTCAATACAATTATATTGTAGAACTTTTGAACATTTTCCAAGTTAAATGAGTTATTTTGCTACCCAGGTTTCTACCATGAGTGGTGTCTTCAGGCGATTTTTAATAACTGATTTTACCGTTTACCATTTTTGTTTTTAAGAGCGTTCTTAAAAAGAAAAACGGTAAATGGTAAAATCAGTTATTAAAAATCACCTGAAGACACCACTCATGGTAGAAACCTGGGTAGTGAAATAACTCATTTAAAAATGGAAAATATATATATATATATATATATATATATATATAGAGAGAGAGAGAGAGAGAGAGAGAGAGAGAGTGGGGGGGAGGTATAGTTGCAAATAACTATATATATCTGTATAAATGCAGATACATATCACTGTATAAATATTTATCAGGTGTTAATAAAATGATATAAAAGAGCAAAAAGTATATATTAATAAATATACATATTATCCTATGTTTTAAGCACACTTCAGAGTTTCATGCATTATGCAATCATCAGGTGCATATTATGAACTGAATGTGTTTGGATTTTTCCAATATATATATACTAATAATAAATATGCAACTTGTTCCTTACAAATATATATTTTAGCTCTGTTATTATCCATCAAACACTGTTTTATTACTACCAGCACTCACTGTGGGTTATTTTATACTGGGGTAAGTCAAAAATTATCCACACCTTTGCTATAACATATCTTTCGGTTTGTCACATTGCCTTCTGCTCATGTGTGCTTGTAGTCACTACAATTGGTGTCATGGGATTGAAGTTTGATCTTGATTACATCAGTTTTCTTGCTGCTGTTACAGTGTAAACATGGCTACTCTGCTAGTAGTGAGGCTGAAATTTATCAGAGGCTTCTAATCCAATACAGTGACAGTGCACTACTGCATACAAGTGTGTATGAGTGGATCGAGTATGTTTAAAGTGGCAAGACAAAGGAGGAAGACGCCCGTCAACCTCCACCACAGACAAAGAGATTCAGCAAGCTCAAGAGATGGTAATGGTGAAGTGGTGACTTATTGTCAATGAGGTAGCATGTTTGTAGATTCAAATCACTAATATTTGTTTCTCCATGGTGCACACTGCTAGCGGAGCAGCCATGTTTATACTGTAACTGCAGCAAGAAAACTGGTGCAATCAAGCTCACACTTTAATCATTTGACTAAAAGTACCAACTATAAGAATAATGAAGGTAGGGTGAAATGTCAAGATTGTGCAAATAGTTTTTGACTTGCCCTTATATATATTATATGTACATCCCTGTGTAAATAAATTCAAACAACTGCTTTAATTTCCTTTCTTTCAACGTATGGTTAGTTTTAGACACACTGGTGTTTCAGAGTGGAATCAATTTTCATTTTTTTCCTCAGTTTATGTCATTTGCAGTGTTGTGCAGTAATATGAAACTACATGACAATATATATATATATATATATATATATATATATATACAACCTTGTGCAAATTAATTTAAACAACTGTTTTACTTTCCTTTCTTTCATCAATTCATCAAAAATGGAATGAATATAGTGTGGTCAGATGAAATGAGCTAATTTAGCTCATAAAAATGAATTATAATTTACAACCAATCTGAATGACTAGTTAAGTTTTCCTTTATAAATATATATATAGCAAGTGGATATGTCTAGCCACACTGATGAGCTGTGATACAGCGAAATGGGCTTGTATGTGGATGACTAATATATATATATATATATATATATATATATATATATATATGATTAATGCAAATAAAATTTGTCACTTTTCTTTTCTTTTTTTTATAATTTCACCCCAAGCAAGGCATTCCGCTGTCACTATTGCACATGGGGTTATATAGGGGAAGGTGAAGAGAAAGAGTGGTTAGATATAGGAAATGTCAGAAGGAGGGTGATAGACGGGTAAGGATATCAAGGCTGAGGGTTGGGTAGATGGAAGAGAGTTTGAAAGAATGGATGTGAGTTAGTGTGTTAGGAGGTGTCTATTGACCTTACATTTAAACTCCTGGAAATTGTAACCATCGGGGAAGCAGTCATGTGGAAGGGAATTCCACAGTCGGGAAGTGCGAGAAAAGAAGCTAGCTAGTTGATGTCATTTTTACAACCTTGACTCTACAGTCTTGAAGATTAACTTTTTCACAATTGTTCAATCCACTTTTAAGAATGTTTTGGCAATTAACCGCCCTTTTTCTCATTTTCTGTTTTCTTGATTGTAAGTCTGCTGATGTAATCAGTTTGTGTGCTTGTTTGACTGGGGAGGGGAATGAAACACTTGCACAGGCCTTGATGTGTATGTGTGTGTATATATATATATAAATATTTGTTAACGTAAACCTATCTTTAATAATACTTATAAATTTTGTTTTAGAGAAAACTTTTTTAATTGTATTTAAAAAATGATAAAAAAATTTTTTTAATAGTATCTAAAAAATATTAAAAAAATTTTCTCTCAAACAAAATTTATCAGTATTATTAAATATAGGTTTACGTTTACAAATATTTAAAAAAAATCTGTTACTTTCTGTGTCACGTGATGTAAACAATCTCTCTCCATGAACGCTCCTTCAAAACATAGGCGATCATGGCCTTCCATGTCTCCTTATCCCTGGTAGCTCTTAGCACACTTTCTCCTGTTACCCCACCCATACCTTCAAACATGTTATCTGCTGCTTACCCCTGTCTCTTTTTCCCTCTATCTCCCTGTGAGTATCAGATTCTCCAAGCCTTTTTCCTCATCACATGTCCCAAGAACTTCAGCTGTCTTTTTCTGATACTCAGTATTAATTTCCTTTTCATTTCCATTCTTTATAAAACCTTATCATTGCTCACATGCTCAATCCATGACATTCACAATATCCTTCTGTAGAACCACATTTCAGTTGTTTCAAGTTTTCCTTAATCTTTGATGATATTGTCCAGCATTCACTGCCATATTGAAAAACAGACATCATATAGCAATCCAGTACTCTTTTCTTTGTTTCTAGCAAAATTTTCCTGTATCTTATGACTCTGCTCAACTTCTGGAATGTGTTTTTGGTTATGCCAATCTGCCTTTGGATCTCACTGTTGCACTTTCTTCTGTTAGAACACTTCCCAAGTACTTAAATTTTTGTACTTGCTTGATTTTAGTATCCCCCAACCTGTAATTGGCATTTTGGTTTCCTCTGTTTGCTGATGACCATACATTTGGTTTTCTTGTGGTTTATTTGTAGTTCTTTCTTTCAACTTTTATAAGCTCGTGAAAAATCCTCTTTTACACATTAATAAAAAAAGAGCGAAGATGACAACAATGAAGATAAACCAAAAAAGTTAGTGATTATTCAAATACAGTAAATGGCTCGATATCAAAAATCAAGGTAGAGATACAAAAAGAGGAAATTTGCAAACCTTTGACATTTTAACTTGTGATGTCTGGAGCTGCAGACAAATTAATTTTTATTAGACTTTGTGTTGATTAAAGATATTGTTGTGGTAAAAGCCACTTACCTTCCTTAGTATCTTGAATGGACTGAACCATTCATCATAAGTAGTCCTAGGATGTGCATTGTAGTGCAATGGTTAGCAGCTTGGAATGAGAAATTGAAGAGCCAAGTTTGATTTTCAGTTAAATTCCTTGCATTCACTTACACACAAATACCCTGAGGAAAGATATTAATCTGTCTCTTCCCTCCAGCTATGGGTTAAATAACAGGACAAATTGGGTTCTGTAGTTTTGGTTGGCCACTCGTCTACCACAGAAAGTAATGGAAACTTACTGTGGGAAAATCTGTTGCCCAATCAGTCATGTCTCTTTTGAGACATGATCACCAAAGTGTGTTTCATGTATGGCACTTAACTGAGTCCTATATAATTGTCTAGAAAAAAAGGTGATGATAATAATATTGCAGTTACTTTTCTAGCTGAGTATTGAATACTACTATCATGAATGACTCTGTCGTGTTAAGTGTTGTGTCTTTCCAGACCCCACATCTCAAAATATATTTTCTTTTTATTTATTTCTTGTTTAATTATTTTTTTTTACCTGATCCAGTGGCATCTTAAATATGTTAATCATAGAAGTCTATATTTATATAGTGATTTTCTAAGCATAGCTTAGATGTGGTACAAGGCCAAATGTTTGAGGCACCCAGTGACGATTGAACTCACTACTAAGTTGTAATTGTTCTAGCAAGAGAAGTTTGTTAACCATTACACTTTAACTCAGTGCCCAATGATTTTTTCAGTGTAGCTTAAGTGTAGCACAAGGTTGAATGAATTGGGGCATCAAATGACGATCGATCTTACTAGTCAGACATAACTGACTTAGTGAAACAAGCTTGCTAACCATAACACCACGTCGAGGTATCCAGGTCAGATTTATATGAAACCCCTCATCTCAAAAAAAAAAAAAAAAAAAATGAAGAAAACAAAAACTCAAGTCGAAACTTCATGGTGGAATGTTTTAATAACTCTGACATCGTCAGTACAGTGCTGGTCAATGCATTTAGACACAGTAGGAATTTATCTTCAGTAATTTGTGGGACATACATGTGCACTGGTTGTGAGGGGGGTATGCAGGGGTTATAGTAGATGAGTGAGTCTAGGAAAAGGGGTGGAGGGAATCTGTGTGTGTGATTGTAGACCAATGCCATGAAGTCAAAGCTAACATGCATCAGAAATATTTTTTTCCTGGCATCTTCCTCGATTTTTCTCTTCCTTCAATTTGTTCCATCACTGATTTGTAGATCTCTATTGATGCTGATTGGATATGAAGGCTGAAAATAATTGCCAAAAGTCTAGATGTCCTAACCAGCAGGTCAAAAGGAAAAAAAAAAGAAGTTTTTTTTTTAACCAAATCAGCTATAATCTACAATAATTGATAAATTTTCAGCTGTTAACATAAGCCATGGAACGCAAAAGAAATCATTACTCAGTTTTTTGAAAGAATTGTCATGTGTCAAAAAAATTTTTTCACTTTGTTATTAATTGCCTAATATATGAGAGTACTGTGTGAGGAGATGTTTTATGATTGGTGGTTGTTAGCAATGAACTGTCAGGTTTCGGCTTCAGGGTGGGTAGTGGAAATAGTGCTACATGTATCCATGAAAAACAATCAAAAACTGATTCCAGAAGTCAGTCCAATAAAGGATGCAACAAGAATTCTATTTGGGAATTTTTTGAAAAAAACAAAAACAAAAAAAAACAAACAAAAACACTCTCCCAAGATTTCATTTTGTTTGTATTCTTTTATTTTTTGGGAGGGGCACAAACTTAACAAGTGCAACTATATTAAATAAAACTGTTGATAAAAATCCTGAGACTCAATTTGGTAATTTACAATCATCTAATTTTTTAAAACAAAAATATCTTCCTAACAATATTGTTTCATATATCTATTATCAATATTGTTTAGTATGTTTATTGCTATTTTTTCTGATATTTTGGGCTTTTATATATCTAGATGTTGCGTAGAGGATAGCGACTTGGAACGAAAAATCAGAGAGCCTGTTATATCATCTAATTTTTAAAACAAAATTTATTTCTATCAGTATTGTTTAATATATCTGTTATCAATATTTATGTTTAGTAATATGTTTATTGTCATCTTTTCTGATATTTTGGGCTTTTATATATCTACATGTCGTGCAGTTGATATCGACTTGGAATGAAGAAATCAAAGAGTTGAGCTTGAATTCCAGTTGAATTCATTGCATTCACCTATATGCAAATACTCTTGGGAAAGGTATTAATCCATCTCTTCTCCCTCTAGCTATCGGTTAAATAGCAGGACAGATTGGGTTCTATAGCCTTGGTTGGCAACCAGTCTACCAAAGAAAGTAATCGCAGCCTACTTGAGGAAAATTTTCTGCTGAGTCAGTTGAGACATGATCACCCAAGTGTGTATCATGTATAGCACTTAACTGACTGATATATCTCAGTGTAGATCCAGTCCATTAGATTGTAATTTTAGTGTTTGCAAATAAACAGAAATGCCTATTCAAACATTGAATTGATGTTTATTGTAATATCTATATATCTTTGTAGCTAAACAAAAATCATTAAATTTAGATGAAAAACACTTACATTAAACATAAGCAAAAATTAAGATTGGATTAAAAAAGGGTTATTTTCTTATCTTTAGTTGGATAAATTAAAAAAAATAGAAACTCATTTTTCAAGACTAATAAACAGACAGTATAAGGCATATGTATTTGTGTAAATATAGATATATTTTTCATGTATATGAGAGTCGGCTGTAAAGTTCATAGGCTGATTAAGATAAAACGTAAGTAGACTCACTAGTTGGTAGACTAGAAAAAACTGATACGCCAGCAGTTATATTATAGTATACTTGTATGTATTTTAATCTAGCAACTGTTGTATTTACATTTATATCTTGGTCAGTCTATTAACTTTTCAACTGAATCTCGCATATTAGGCAAATTAATAACAAAGTGGAAAATTTTTTTTGTGCAGCACATTTTATCCTTTAGGACTTCATCAGATTAAAGTGACATTTTGTTGATGTACTAATATATGTTTTTTTTTTTTAATCGTTTCACCCTGAGCAAGGCAATTAACTGCCACTATTGCACAGAGGGTTAAATAGGGTCGGGGAAGTGATGGGAAAAGGATGGTTAGATATAGGAAATGTCAGAAGGAAGGTGATAGACGGGTAAGGGTACCGAGAATGAGGGTTGGTTAGATGGTGAGAGTGTTTGAGAGAATAGATGCAAGTTAGTGTGTTAGGATGTATATGTATATGAAGAGCATCACGGGATACAAAAATTCAAACATTCATTATAATTATTCATGGATAAGAAATGCTTAAAATGATGGAAAATTGAAATTTTAAACAGTTTCAGCATTTCTAACATTTGCATTTTTCATATTCCCCCTCTCCTTCATATGCATATATAATTCCATTAATAAAATCATAATTTAGCCAGGTTAAGTCCTAAAGGACAAAAACATGTCACACTAAACATTTATCACTTCGTTATTAATTTGGTAAACATTGTTTTGATATATATAAAAATTATATATATAAGTTGGGGAGATCAGCCAATTACACTACAATGGTTTTGACCTTTTCCGTTTTGTCGAAGTGAATACAAATCACCTGACGTAACCAAAAAGGTTAACACCATGGTAGCATAATTGGCTGATCTCCTCAACTCAAATATCTAAAAGCTCTAATTGTTAAAGTTAATTTCTCTTCAAATAACTATTGAGCACTCTCTAATACAACTGTTTACTGATCTAATGTAAACCTAATTTAAATCTGACCTATAACTGTATATATATATATATATATATATATAAATGGCCGTATCTGACTACTGGACACACCGGGCACGGGTTCGGGCTGATCTGTGCAATCATAGTGAAAATTCGGGCAAGGAAAAATGTCTTCATCAGAAATCAAACTAAACAATTCATGAAGAAAGAAAGAAAAAAAAGAAAGAAAGAAAAAAAAGAAAGAAAAATGAAGAAAACATCCGAATGAACACAGTAAAAATCTGTTTGTTTATTTATTAATTTTGGAAGAAAAGATTGGTTATACTCAGAAAGTCCGAACCCAATTTCCTGCTTTCGTTCACTTTCTGTGCCTAATTTCCATTGGAATAGCCAAAAAAAAATCCGCAAAAATCATAGTTTCTGGAAATGGATGACACTGATGACGTCATCACATTGTCAACTAATAAATCCGGGCAATTTTCTCTGTGCCCGGTGTTTTTTTAGCATCATCTACGGCCCTATATATATATATATGTGTGTGTGTGTGTGTGGGTGTGTTGAGTACATGTGGGGGTATATATATATATATATTATACAGAAGTGTGTGTGTGTGTGTGCATGTCTGTGAAAAGCTGATGAGAAAGATGAGATTCCATCATTATAAAAACGTTTTTTGAAAGAAATGTATATATATATTTCTTTATAATCATTTCACCCCAAACAAGGCAGTACTGCCACTGGTGAGCAAGGGTTGCATAAGAGGAGAATGATATGTTTGATTAAAAGAAAAAAAAAACCTTTTATAAATTTAACATTTTTCAATTTATTAATTCATTTATTTAGAATTTTTGAGGGAAAAGGAATAATGTTGACATGTTCCCATTTTTAAATTCCATGTTGCTCCCCAAAGTAAAGAAGCAAAATAATTCTACATTATTTCCATTCTAAAGAAATTTCTGATGAAGCTGAGTAAGAAAACATGTCAAGGTTTTCCTACTTGTCCCTCATTATTTGGATTTTGTCAGATTTAATATGTATTTTTAATGGTAGTAGGCCAGAATGTCAAAAGACAAAGTATCGAATGGACAAAATGACAAACTGAAAAAAACAGTTAAAGTGGCTAAGTGATGAATGGACATCATCTCAACAAAAGGACAAAATATTGGACAATATAAAAATGAACATACTGTGGTGATACGAAGCAAAGCGATGGACCAGATGTTTGCACTCTCACAACCAAAAAGCAAATGACCAAAAGTCAACGATGCGCATCCGGGTTCGCGCAGATGTTCTGGTTGAAAACTAAAAATTAATTAAATATCAAATTTCCAGTTCGCAAGTCTACGCGAATTTTATTTATCGGCCAATGGGAAGCCCAGAATCAACTATGGATATGAATTCCCAAATGATCATCTGTGATCCAAAAAGTTGAAATAAAAAGCTGATACAAAAAGCATCGCCAGACAGACAGACCCAGACTCCAGAGAGACGACTGTAATTAGTAGCCCCCTTGTCCCAAGTCAAGCGGCTTACTATGTTAGCTTCGCTAACTCCTCTTATCTTTCCCTGTCTCAAAACTACTTACTGACCTAAGCAGCAAATACATCAAACACATTCCTTACTTACAACACTCCCACATTCCTAAGCATTAATTCTCTTTTCAGCATTTTATTGCCATGAACATTTTAATGTTCGTTGAACCTATACTTCAAGTATTACTTTAATTGTAAAAACCTTAATTGATATGTGTCTATATAAAATGCTATTTTTCAACTCAATTTGCTTTTCTTGATTTATAATTATTTTATGACTTATAGTGGGCTATCTACAACGAGGTCAAATTCAGTTAATCTGCAACAATATACAACTACCCTTTACTAGAACGGACTCCCACTATAAACTGGAAAAGAATGGATAACCCGCTATAACACCAACATGATCTTAAAAACTTGGTTCAAATAATCAGTTGAAGCTATTCTCAACTTTTTTATTGCTTAGCTTTGGCATCCTTTAATAAATAATATCCTTAAAAGTGGTTAAGTCTCCATAATCATTGGTTAGCAGTCAGATCTTTTTTGGTGGGGCATTGTTTATTATGCGGGGATTGAATAAAACACAAAAGAAAAATAATAAACTCCTAGAAAGCCTCTGACAGGAAGGACAATCTGTCCATAAACAAGAAAAAAGGGGATTCCTGGTACCAAAAACAAAAAGAGAATCCAGTTATTTTTCTTTTTAGGTGGGTCTCTTGACTACCTGTTACTCGGGAAGACATTTTCCCTCCAAAGATAGTTTTATTTACTGGGTTGCAACTAAGTCCTAAAAGTATTTCTAATGTCTCAATTTCCTTCTTTTCTTCATATATTTTATTTCAGCTAACACGAACAACAATAAAAATTCCACATGTATTGGGTGTTTAAATGAAAGAACCAGAATTTTCTACATAACTCCCAAACAACAACCTACTCCCGGATGTAACCCCAGGAATAACTACAACATCCATATATATTTTTGCCAAGCTGAATTGAGAGTATTCATTACAAAATATATATAGGTGCTTACCTCCAAAATCAGTTTGTTTACTAAATTAAAAAAAGTTGGTAATTTATGTAGAAAGTTTTTTTCATCAGAGGTGAAAATAACTTTTATATATTATATAACTTTTTATATTAGTTTAAAATTTGCAAATAATTAATGACTTGCATGCTAAGAAAAAAGGTATCTTACTGTTGCCACATTTCTGGCCTTTTGTCACTTAGATAGTCTAGCACTTTTTCCATTCGACATTTCATTTGCACAATACTTAGTCCATTTGACACACTGTTCATGTTTTTTAACTTATGTGTACACTGGAATGTGCATTGTGGTGCAATGGATATCAGTTCTGAACAAAAAATCAAAGAACCAAGTTCAAATTCCAGTTGAATTTGTTCCATTTACTTACATGAAAATACTTTTGGGAAAGGTATTAACTCAATGATTCTCATTCCAGATATGGGTTAAATAAATAGCAAAATAGATTGTGTTCTATAGCCTTGGTTAGCAACCAGTCTACCACAGAAAGTAACGGCAGCCTACTGTGGGAAAATCTTCTGCACAGTCAGTCATGTCTTTTTCGAGAACTGATTGCCCAAGTGTGGCAATTGACTGACTGATACGTGTACACATATGTGCTTACTGTGCATGTGTAAGGGTTTGTCTCTCTGACTAATTGAGAAGTAGATGAAATATAATGATACTCCAAAAAGAATCCAAATTTCTTCTGAATTTAATCATGAATTGGTAAACAGAACTTGCTGAATCATGGAACCTGCCCATGTCTCCTCTACCAAGTGGGCTTTTCTAATTCAGCTGGATTCTAAAAACGAACTGTATTTTGTTTTCTTATTTATGTATGAAAAGCTATTTCTGGTATTGTCAGTAAAATCTATATTGGTTGTTATTTTAATTTTGGTGCAACATGGAGTTGAAAGAACTATCAGGAAACCTTGCTTACAGAATCAACTAGAAGCCAAAAGACAGCTTCAACTCTGCCAGCTGACCAAATATTCTTTGGCAGTTGCAGAAAATTATCTTTCATACATAGGCTTGTTAACAGATATGAAAAATGATCTAAATCTAAAAGTTATATATATATATATTTTAAAGTACATTTGTATATATATATATATATATATTTATTTTTCTAATTTTTTGTGGAACGATTTTAAATTTATACATATTTGTAGATACTTGTATTTTTTAAACAGATTTTTTTTCTTTTGATAAATTCTTAGACGAGTTTTTTTTATCCTCATATCTTTTTTCTTTTTTTTTTTTAGAAATGACTTAAAATTATATATTTGTAGATATTTATTTATTTTTAAACGAATCGTGATTAATTATTAGTTGTGTTTTTTTTTCTTCTAATAGCCGTTCAATAGGTAAATTGTTTCATATTTTCAGACGAGTTCATGTACGGTTCACCTCTAAATGGAAAGTGGCTCTGACTGTCGCCAATCAGAAGCATTTGCCAGGTTTCGTACTGGGCCTAAACATAATTTTCCAGTGTCTGAAAGCGCTTATCGAGGGTGGGCCAGAAACTGATCATTTCTGGTCGGGTCGGTGCGGTGAGGGGGGTATGATGTTGAGAGACCTGAAACCCCCTTGTGATCCACGCATTGACATCACTGACGACACCCTCTAGCATCCCCACTACGCTGCGTATGTTTGAAATATATATATATGTATATATTAGTCCACTTATCAGGAAATGTTTATCAATTTTTCCATAATAATTTTTGTACTTTTTTATTGGGGTTAGGTTGATGTTTTTTCTTTAAGTGCATGCATGCACATGTGTGTACACCTGTTTGTGTGCATAAACACATATGTGTAGGATGTTGTGGTTATTCCTTCTTTTCATAATTTTCTTTTCTCCTTGTACTCTGTTATTCCTTTCCTTTATCTTTTTTTTTAGATACAAGTCTCAAAAGATGATGTAACAATGATATTTCTGGTTTCAAAGACAACTTATATTTATGTTAATTTTCCAGAATATTCTAAGTTTTTCAAAAATTGTTGAAAATATAGTTATATTCTGTTTTTTAATTTATTTTTTGTTTAAATAATTATATATATCAGTGGCATAACCTTAAAATATGCTGGTAAATAACAAATAAGAATGAAAACTTCAAGGATAATGACATTTGAAGTAAAATATATGTATATATATATATATATATATATATATATATATATATATATCCTTGAGGCAATATTCATTAGAAACTTAAGCTGTCAATTAATTGAATCAGATTTGAATACTGTAGTAATGTCCTAAAATGTTTAGAGAAAGAACAGTTTTTTTATGCTTTAACACGTGCATGACCATGACATCAAAACAAAAACATTTCATTTTGGATAATTTTCACGCTCTAATGAACTTGAAGCAATTTGTCAATCATTATATTTAAAGCAGGAAGAAAATTTACAGTAATTTTTAGCAAAACAGTTTTGTAGTTATTTTTTGTTAACACAGCTCACACCTCTGAAGATGATCTTGGAAGGAGATTGAAAGTACTTGGGAACATTCAGAAATGAATAATAAAATCATCTGTCAGAGCTACAGCTCATTTTTTACATGTTTCAATAATAATATGGGAAAGATTATTCATCAGTATGAATGGATTTTATTAAAAATAAGCAGACACAATGTTAGCAATTTATTTAATATGACATGTCTAAAAGAAAATTTGCTGTCTAAATATATATATATATATATATATATATATATATATATATATATATATATATATATAATATTAATTTCATATAAATATATTACATATTAATATATATATATTGGTTATATATAAAAATTCAACTGATGAGATGGGTGTTTAAATACTTATCAAAATAGCCATTCTTAAAATGAAATATTGAATTTTTATATGCAATAAGTATTACCTCTGTAAATAAATAAATTTAATTACATTGAGCCCTCTGGCTGGATCAGTGTTAATATATAATATTAATAAAAACCTTTGATATTTACCACCAAGCTGTTTTTTTTGTATTAATGACCCCCCTCTCTCTCTCTCTATATATATATATATTTCAGTAGCATGTCCTGGTATAAGCAAATAACAAACAGAAGTGAAGACTTCAAGTATTAGAAATGAGAAACTACAAAACCACCTGAGGCATTTCCTATGCAGACTGAATCCCAGATGATACAATGTGAGACATCATCAGACAAGAAATAGGCCCATTGTAAAACTATATAACCACCATGAAAAAGATAAAGTTGTAGTGGTATGGACACAAACCACTGTCAAGAAGCTAAAGTTGTTATGGTATAGACACACCATAAAAGCCAACAACATTTCCACTATCATCCTTCAAAGTACAACCTTAGATAAAAGAAAAAAAATAGGTTGAAACCATCCCTGAGCAGACTGGAAGATCTTTCTCAGACACTGGCATCCAACCAAGGCACATATAGGGAGTTGGTCAAGGACACAGCATCCCTATAATCCCACCCATCATGGGAGTAATGTTGATGAAGTAAATAACAGTTATTGTCTTAAATTATTTTGATGACTAAAAAGTAGTAACATAAAATATTAACTTAGCATTTCAAACATTGCTTAATTGAATTCTCAGCTTTAAGGTAAAATAATCAGTAAATTTGTAGTAAGAACATCGACTTTACTGAATCAGCAGCAGATGCTATTGATTGTTAAATGCTATATGTATTGATTGAGTTTAGTCTCTCCTCAAATTTATTCTAAAATTCATCAAGATCAGTTGCACTGGAAATGTTATATTATTTCAGTGTATAAAGAGATAATTTCAAATCAAATTTTTCCTATCAAATGTGAAAAGTTCCAAAGGCAAAATGTTTGCTTAGAAGGGTCAAGCCTTCTTTACAATAAATCGACTGAGTCTCCCTAAAGTGTTGCATGATAAAGTTAAAATAAATAAGATGCTGCTCTTAATAAATAAATATATTTAAAACTTTGTAGGTTAAAATTTTGTGGGGTAAGCAATGAATAAAGCTTGCATGTAAATCATATGTGTGTGTGTGTGTGTATGCTTAAAAGTACTTGTTTATAATATTGGCTTATATGTTTTGCATGTTTGTGCACACACACACTATATATATATATATATATATATATATATATATATATAGATATGCATGAGGAAGTAGCAATTAAAAAACAAGTAGTTGAAACAAAGTAAATACTAAGTCAATGAGCTTGAGAAGTTTTGCTTTCTGAGGGTTGGGTAAGTTTTTATTTTTGCTCTTCAACATGAGAATTTTACTTTTCTTTTTCCTTTTGAAATGCTATGATCATCACACTGTTGTAATTCATTGTACAATCAAGTAAAGTGTATTTAAAAAAAGTTAACATATGAAAAAATAAACACCAGATTTAATATCTTGAAATTTTCTGTACAGCAACTTTCTCTTCTTTCCCCTGGGGGGTGGGGATAGCAATCATATTGTCAAACAGATTTAATGTTTGGGGTACCTGTATTATTCTCAAGTTTGGGAAAATAAAAGGAAAAAAAACTAAATGACAACAACTTGTAAACAACAACATAATGTAGCATTTTTTGGCAAACTAAAAAAAATAATTCCAGAGCAAAAATGTTAATATATATATATATATATATATATATATATATATATATATATATTAGTAAATTAATTTTTTAATGTAAGAAACAATATATATATATATATATATATATATATATATATATATATATGGTTAGGTCTTGAAGGCTGTCACAATGTGTTTAGTAAAATAAAGGAAGGTAAAGAAGTTTTTGGGTATTACCTATTTATTATACATTAATATTTCGAGATCAAAATCTCATCTTCAGAATGGCAGAGGAGTGTGTGTCTGTTCAAGTGAGTCCATGCCTTTCAAGGAATGGCTATTCCTGGCTGCTGCTGGTGCTGCTGTCATTAATTTTACTGTGTGTTTGTGTAAGTGTGTTAGAGCGTGTGTGTGTGTGTGTGAGTGTATTTATCTTATATGTGTGATTTACAGTTGGGACCTTTTTCTGGTCTTATCTAAGTGTGACCTGACCGTTAGTTTGACTTTTGACTGGGTTGAAGAGGATCTATTTTATTACTGTTGTTTTATCTATCTGCTTTATCTGGTGGTGTGTGCGTGTCTGTGACTGTGTCATGTGTGCGTGTTTATGTGCATGTAGTTCTTGTAATTTATTCTACTTTATTTTGTATGTGTGTGTGTGTGTGTGTGTGTGTGTGTGTGTATGTGTTTCGGTGTGTTACAGGCACCTCCATTACTTTGCAAAGAGAGGGAACAGCATAGTGTAATGAAAATGGCCACAAACTTAATGAAAACAAAGTTCTATCGTTGATGGCATTATTAAGATGAAACCCCAAATTATTTGTTTATTTATTTTTTCCTATTGAATTGTTATTATTATTATTTTGTTTTTTTACTAATTTCTTAAATCCTCTCTAACAAACAATATCGCGTCATGGAAAAGGCCACAAACTTAATGAAAATTGATTATTTATTATTTTTTATTGAATTATTATTGTTATTATTTTGTTTTTTTATGTTTTCTTTTTTTTATTATTTTTTCTTTTTTTAATCCTTTCTAATAAACAATGTAGCGTAATGAAAAAGGCCACAAACTTAATGGAAATGAAGTTTAATCGCCAATGTATTTTTTATTTCTTGAATTTTTTTCTCCCTTTCTTTCTTCTTCCTTCCTCTTCCCTTAAAACCTTTCTAACAGATAGCATAGTGTAATGAAAAAGGCCGCAAATTTAATGAAAACATTTGACGTTAACTTTTTTTTTCCCTTTTTGTTTAGTGGAAATAATAAATTTAATCATTAAGCTTTTACATAAATTTAAAATGAAATCTTCAAGAATGTTTTTTCATTTTAAAATTTTTAATTTTCAGCGTAGGCATCAAATCTCTATGCCAAAATATTGGAAGTACCCAAATACGTGCATGTGTTTAGTGTACACACGTACACACACACACACACACACACACATATATATATATATATATACGCGTACAAATGCATGTATATGTTCTAGCATGAAGTGTGTGGGGTATGGGGTAAGTGTGTTGGGTTATGAGTAAGTGTGCTGTGCATGTGTATGCATGTTTATTGTACGTATGTTTATTTGTGTGCGTTAAAATGTGATAGCGTGTTTGTGTGTATGCGCTTTGTTGTTGTGGTTGGCGTGTGTCATGTGCATGTTAGCATTGACTATTCTGTTATGTAGTCTAGATTGAGCTCTTGTTGATTGTTGATCTGTGGGTGTAGTTTAGTTATTATTAAGGACTCATTTATGTGCAGGTTCCCTAGGTTCTGCTCTCTGGCCTCAATATTGACATATATATATATATATATATATATATATATATATATATATATATATATATATATGGTGCATAAATACCCATTTTATTGAACAGCACCTGGTTTTCCCAAACAGTCATCCATCTAGGTATTGACCAGACTTGACGTTGCTAAACTTCAGTGATCAAATGAAAACCGTTATTTCAACGTGATATGGTCATAAGAAATTTTTAATGTTTTTTTTATTTACATATGATCCCAATTATCACAATTCATATATATATATATATATATGTAAGTCTGTTACCTAAAAATTTAAATTTATATGTACATATTTTGGAAACAGTTCCTCAAGAACTGATTTGTAGTGATCAACATTTGATTGAATGATTAATTTTTTTTTCATGATTTATCAACTCCTTGTGGGTTATTTAAAGCCAAAACATATTTCTGATTGTAGGTGATTGATTACAGTTCCTTCTGATCCTAAGCAGTCCCCCATCTTATAATTGACTGGGTTTGACATTGCTTAAATTTAGTGATTAATTGAGAAGCCCTGTTTTCAATGTCAGTTGACTGTAAGCTGAAAAATAGAAGTGTACTTACTTGTGTTAATATTTTTACATATAGTCACTTCAGGCTTACGTGGCAAAATTAACCACAGTTTTAGCTTGCTAATCAAATATTGCTGATATACATGTGTTTATGTAGGAAAATTGTTTGATAGACAAGATGTCTGCATGTGTGTGTGTGGACATAATTTTTATGTTGATATAAATACACATAAAATAAATATATGATTTAAATATATGAATGTATATGTGTGCATACAGATACAGATATATACACACAAGAAAACAAAAATGTTGTATAATAAATACAGTCTATATAAATTACAGCACAAGAAGTCTCTAGATATATCAAAGGCCTTGACCACAAAAAAGCCACTGGCTCAGACAAAATTCCAGTGGTTGGTCTTAATATTAACCCAGAATTATCCCTAATCCTAGCAAACATTCAATCACTGCTCGAAGGAGAAACTCTTTTCAAGCCTGTGGAAGCTGTCAAGCATATAGCCAGTTTTCAAAAATGTGGGTGTGTGATCTCCCCCACCTTACAATACAGACCCATCAGTCACACCAGTAAACTTTTTGAGGCCATAATCAATAAGAATGTCATTGAGCACCAAGAAAACTCTTTAGCAGCAAGCAGTATGGGTTTCGATCAGTCTGATCTACCGTTAACGTCCTAAGTACCATCACTCAAAGAATCAGTGAGGCTCATGATGATAAGCACACCTTCAGGACCACAGCATTACATATCTCGAAGACCCTTGAAAGGTGTGACACAAAGGCTTACTACACAAGCCTTATGGAATCACTGGAAGAATCTTCTCTATCATAAGAGCATTCCTAACAGGTAAGTCTCTGAAGGTAGTTATTAATGGCCAATCCTCTGGAGCCCTTGTGGTCAACCTGGGTATTCCCCAGAGGTCACTCCTTGGACCAACCCTCTTTGTGATCTGTACAAATGATCTGCCTAAGAATATACTCAGATAATTAGTAAACATCTGTCTACGGAAATATCGTGTTGAATACACTGGTTCCCGTTCGTTCATCAAAGTTAAGCAACATCAAGCCTGGTCAGTACTTAAATGGGTGACCATTTGGGAATACCAGGTGCTGTAAACGTAAGGACCAAGAATGGTCCACCGGTCCTCCAGGTTTGGGGGTTGGGTGCAGGGCTAACAACCTTGCCTCGTAAAAAACAGTTTGTTACAGAAACAGCAACAAAAAGTTGTTGCCCTATGTCACCATTGGGTATGATAGATAAATGATGATGATGATGATTAGTAAACATCTATGCTGATGATGCGACTATATAAGGGTGCACCTCTAAAGTTCTTGATGATCAGAAATTAGCAACAGATCTCACTTCCAATCTAGTACAAGCTACCCAATGAGGTAAAAACTGGCTGGTTACATTCAATGCCTCAAAGATCAAGCTAGTTACATTCCATCATTGCTGATCTGATCCTGAACTACTACCAATCAGGATGAACGTATGTCCTCTTGGTAAGGACAATTGAGTTTCAAACACCTGACCTCAAGTGGGACCCATACATATAATCTATTGTTAAGGATGATGAAACAAATTGTTGGTTCCCTGTACCACTCTAGTAAGTACCTGACTTCTTCAGCTATTCTGTAACTTTACAAGAGCCAGATCAGGCTGAAAATATTTGGGTGGGAGCTGCCCAAACCTTACACTCCAGCCTTGATAGAGTCCAAAAGCAACTCTGAGCCCTTGTGAGTGACAAATTATTCTCCACCCTCCACCTTCTCTCCCACAGACAGAATGTGGCAAGTCTCTTGCTGCTCTACCTCGACTTCTGACAAAAGTGCTCACATGAACTACATTTCTTGGTTCTGCCAAGTCAAATCTTCATGGAAAAAACATGCCATGTTACTTACATATTCTCGAATCACCTACATTTCCCCTGTATTCCACTGGTGAGAAATAACTTCTGCTTAAGCAGCTTCTTCCTGTGAACCTACAATCTTAACTTGTTCAAGACTAGGATTAACCAGTAACTTCTTCCAATCCTATATGCACAATTAACCTCCTAATGTAATCCTCTGCCTTGAGTGGCCTCCAGGTCTTGTAAAGAGTCAACCTTATTGTAAAAAAAAAGAACAAAAAACAAAAGAAAAAAAAAACATACAATTAATGAGAAAAACGAAACAGTCCCTGATAAAAAATTCTTAGTTTTTTTCAAAATCATATTTTTATAAAAAAAAAAAAATGGAAAAAAAAGATTTTATCAGGAATTGATATAAAATGGTTCTTATGTTTACCATAATATTTTAAATAATTTAAGAAAGAAAAAGGAAACCTTTACATTGCCTCTAGGACAATATTATTAAAGTTTTATGAAGAAAAAGAAGCTCACCAAAAGCATTAGTAAATCATTGCATTATATAATATCATTTTATATTTTAAAAAGAATGGAGAATATATAAATGTCATATGTGTCAAAATTGAAAGTGCATTCTGGGTAAATAAAATGAAATGTTAAATGCATTCTGGGTAAATAAAATCAAACAAAACAAACTGAGTAATGTGCTTTCTGTACAAAATGAAAACTGAAAATCTTTAAAAAGGGAATAAAACATAGAAGAAAAAATTTATTTTTTAAATTTCAAAACACTTGAAAGAAAGAAAAATGTACACAATTAATTGTAAAGCCCATTGTAATTAAAAAAAAAGTTTCATTCCATTTCAAACCTTAAAAATAAGCTAATTTAGAGAATTCTTATATTTGGAATGAAAAAAAAAGCAGACAAATTCTGTGTTTTATACAAATACATGAATAAAAATCAGATGTTTGGATTGGAGAGGAAAGAGTTTGTGAGCTTTGAATCTACATTAATGCTTCTGTTAATTTCTCGAGCACACACATTCAAAAAATAGGGATTAGTTTTATTAACAAAAAGACCCAAACTCATGTGTAGGAAGCAAAAAAGTATCAGACAAAAGTATTTTTGAAAGAATTATATAAAAAATAAAACAAATGTTTTTTTAAAAGAATATTATCAAAAAAACAAAAGTGAAAGTAATACCAATCAGAGAATCAAACATTTTTTAGACTTAGCAATTAAAGTTCATAAATTGTCTGGAAATCATTTTAAAAATGAGTTTTTACCAGACTCCTAGTGTGTCATCAGCTATCAAACATGATTGCCTTATTCTGCAATCAACTCTCAATAAACAAATATTCCTTCTTCTTTAGGTACCATGCATGATATATACTTGAGCAATCATGTCTTTTTTCTATCAATGATTGACTTAGCAGAATTTCTGCAGTAGGCAGCTGTGTCTTTCTACCATAAAATGATTGCCAATCAAGGCTATAAGACTCAGTCTGTTCTGTTATTTAACCCATAGCTGTAGGGATAAGAGGTTAATTCATACCTTTCCTCAGGGCATTTGCTTATAGATAAATGTAACAAACTCAATGTGGAATTTGAACTTGACTCACCAATTTCCAATTTGTAGCTATTATCCATGACACCATCTGCACATCCAACCTTACAGCACCTGGTATTCCAAAACAATCACCCATCTAAGTACTGGCTGGATTCAATGTTTTTGACTTTAGTGATTGTAAAAGAAATTGTGTTTCAATATAATATGGCTGTAAGCTAAAGCAAAAATAGGAATTTTCTTAACCATATTTTTTTATGAGTAATACATTTTTTTCTTGTATATTGAAGATAAAAGAAAGAATAAGTTCAGAATTTAAAATACTTGACCAGTGCTAGACTAAACTTCTACAGAATGCATTAAGTTTTCTCTTAAAAATCCTGGAGATAGTTCAGTTTCTCAGAAACAGCAAAAAAAACATGACAAAAAACAATGAAAAGCTTTAAAAATGTATATAGAACAAGCATATTTTGCCAAAAAAAAAAGTTCATGAAAAAATTATTATATTTGCCTTCACGTAAGATGTGTTGTTTTTATTTTTAAATGTATAAAAGAACACCCCCCCTCCCCAAAAAAAAGAACATCTCTAAGCCTAATACAGCCATATTACGGATGGGAGACAACAGAGTGTCAAATGAGCTTAAGTCCACTATATATAAAAATTGCTATTAGTAATAAAATAAGTAAAACTATTCCAGTAAATTTGGTTACTATTGTATGGTAGTCTGTAGTATTTGTTGAAATACCAGTTTCGTTTAGAATGTATTTATTTTTTGTTGTTGTTGCTTGTCATAATGGTAATATTTGGGGAAATATTTTACTTTGTCTGCATCTAGTCATTATCTATGAGAATTCTTTCATATTGACTGTAATTTATGAATTGCTTTATATCACTGTGTTTTATTTATATGTACCAATACTCATTGATACAAATATACCAGTATTTTCTTCTACTTTGTAAAATTTCATTTAGTTTCCTTTTAACTTAAGGTTAAAGTTACAATATATGACAACTATATACTTTATTCCAGTCGACTGTTACAAAACTGAATTTGCTTTCACAAAATTCATACATTTTCTACTACAAAATCACTTTAAAATATATTTCAATAAATAAATGTTAGAAATACACCCTTGTAAAATGTTGAGGGGGGGCGTCTTATGTGAGAGTGCGTGTTATGCAAAAGCAAATACGATATCATTTGAAAAAGTTATTCGTTTTAAAGCAACTAAATTGAGTGTTAGAAAGAAAAGCTCCAAGGGAGATAACTTAAAAAACAATTCTCGCTTCTGTCAATGCCTTCAAAACGACATTTTCATGCATTTAAATTTTTGCAGAAATAACATCTAAGATAATGCAAGAATGTCTACTGCGAGCTTTTCAAGATGTGAATTTATATTTTCATGAGAAAATAAATATAGAGATATATAATATATTTATTGAAATGTTTTTATTCAATTTGTCATTTCTGGGATATTAATATTTCCTTTTGTCTAAATTTCTGAAATGAGGAGTTATGATTATTTATTCGCAAACTTTATATATGGATAATTTACTCATCTTTGTTGTTGTTATCATGTTTTTTTTTTTAATAATCATTTCATCCCAAGCAAGGCAGGACTGCCACTGGTGTGCAGGGGGTTTACAGTGAGAGTAAAACAAGGTACAGGAGATATCAAAGAAAGGATCAGAGATAAATGGGAATCAAGGAAATAGAAGATGGCAATTGATGCTGCATTTAAACTTCTGGAGAGTGTAGTGATCAGGGAAGCAAGCAAGCAAACAGTAGTGAGTTTCACAAACATTCCCGCCTGTGGAATTCCCTTCTATTTACTTGCTTTCCCGACAGCTATAATCTCCAAGAATTTAAATATAAAGTCAATAGTCATTTCCTATCTCACTAACTTGCATTCTCTCTCTCATACTCCCTTTTCTGTCCACTCCACTCTCATCAGTTTTCTCATCCTTCTCTTACTCACTTCCTGACACCTCCTATCACCTGTTACTCTTTCTCATAACTTTCCTCCAATGTAACCCCTTGCAAAACAGTGGCAGTAAAAGGCCTTGCTTGAGGCGATACCCACTCTCATCAGTATTCTCATCCTTCTCTTACCCACTTCCTGACACCCCCTATAACCTGTCACTCTTTCTCATAACTTTCCTCCTATGTAAGCCCCTGCAAAACAGTGGTAGTAAAAGCCTTGGTTTGGGGTGATATGATTATAAAAAAAAATGCTCATCTAGTGGCATGAGTAAATATATTAGGAATTAGGAAAAAAAAAAGCTTGTCGATGATTCGATTGTTGTTGTGAACATATCAGGTGTATATTGATCTTATTAATCTACAATGAATTTCAAACTGAACCCCTTATTTAATCTCAGTCAGTTAAGTGCCGTACATGATACAAGCTTCGACAATCATGTCTTTTTTTTTTTTTTTTTTTAAATCATATCACCCCAAGCAAGGTGATAACGCCACTGATGCGCAGGGGGCTATGTAAGAGTAAAAAGATTGGAAAAGAGAAAACCAGAAACTGCATCCTAAACAGGAAACAAGGGATGAGCCTCTTCACCTGTTCAATAGACATGGGTGGAGTGTGAACTGGGCGATAGTTTAGTCTATCTACTCCAATTGAAAGAGACATGACTGACTGGGCAGATAATTATCCTGCAGTAGGTTGCCATTACTTTCTGCGGTAGACTAAGGCTGTAGAACCCCATATGTCCTGTTATTTAACCCATAACTGGAGGGAGAAATGACATATTATATTATTACATAGTAAATAGTGGGGGATCAGTTTATTACTTCATAACAATAGAAAACTGAACCCCCACTTTATGAATAGTAGAAGCCTTAATCATGATTCCAACTATTATATTCAGTCAGTTAAGTGCTGTACGTGATATATGCTTGGGCGATCATGTCTCGAAACTGACTGGGCAAATAATTATCCCATAGTAGTTTGCCATTACTTTCTGCAGTAGACTGGTTGCCAGCCAAGGCTACAGAACCACATATTTTCTGTTATTTAACCCATAAATGGAGGGAAGAAATGGATTAATACCTTTCTCAAGGGTATTTTTCTCATGTCTGGTCTAGTTCTTATTCAGTTATTGATCATGCCATTTCCACTGAGTTCAATACCAGGCCCAGGGATTGAACTCACAATTACTATGTTAGTCAGTTAAGTGCCATACATGATACATGCTTGGGTGATCATGTCTCAAAAGAGACATAACTGACTGGGCAGAAGTTTATCATTCAGTAGGTTGTCATTACTTTCTGCGGGAGACTGGTTGCCAGTCAAGGCTATAGAACCCACTCTGTCCTGTTAACTGGAGAGGAGAGACAGATTAACCTTTCCCAAGGATATTTGCATGTAAGTGAATGTAAGGAATTCAACTGGAATTCAAACTCGGCTCCTCGATTTTTTTGTTTTGAGCTGATAACAACTACACCACAATGCACATCCTTACTATGTCACCAAACTTATAAACCAATACTACTTGGCTTGTGTCCCATGTACAACAAAGATGAGGACAATAGTTTGCATACAAATAATATAAATCAATGATAATATGGTGGGCATCAGCTATGCATGTGAATGGCCTTGTGTCAAACATAACCAAGCACACTGACATTAAAAGAAATCATTTTGAGTCCAGGATATGAAGATCTCTCATTTATAAAGATAAATGTAGATTTATTTAATAAGAGATACTTTTTTGATTTTTAGTATATGTTTTTGAAAGTTCTGCCTACAGTCTTTCTTCCATGTAAGTGTATTTTTAGAGTTCCTTTTTTGTATTTAATTGAATGATGTGAAATGGATTTGTGAAAGAAATGATATGCCTCTGTTTTGCTGTGTGTGTGTGTGTGTGTGTGTGTGTGTGTGTGTGTGTGACAGTAGTAAGCAAAAAGCTATGTCCTGAGTGAGAAAGAGGACAGAAGTGGTGTTCTTGATCTTCTCTCTTTTGTTGCTGACAGTGAATGAGTAAAAGGAGAATCAATGAATGCAGTGCAAAAGATAAAGTGGGAATGTTCTTGTTGCCTGGACTTGTCAACTGGTTCCTTTCTGAGAAGAAAGCAAAAATTCATACAATTTATGTGTTTTTGAAAGATGGAATCGGATCAACTTCTAGATTTTTCTCTAAATCCTGATTGGTTAATAAATGAGGAATTTTATCCGATTTGTTTTTGAAGATGTCTGCACATGGCAAAATTTGTTAAGCCAACTTTATCATGAAAAATCTTTTTCACTGGTGAATGAATAAAAGTAAATGCATTTTCAATTGGTTCACGAAAAGGTGTAAGTGTGTGTAAGCTTGGATTTTTTGTGCAATCAGGTTTCACAAATCTGACAATAACTTTGCATCACAGAAATTCAGACATAAAATATTCCTATGCACTTTTGAGTTTCAGTGTCACATTTTTCTATATTTGACCCAAATAGTTAATTTTCTATCTGCTTCATTTTATATCTCTATTGTGCTTTTGATTGTATCTTTTGTTGGTAACCAAAAGTGATATTTAGGTTATATTTCATCTAAAAATTACTGGTAATACATTAATGCATAACATAAAAAAAAGAAGAAAAAAATCATCTGATAGTTTTTCATTTCTGTATCATGAATATTGGGTCATTCTGCAAATTCACATGGGTATTCTGAAAGTTAATTTTTCCAAACAGCTTCGATGCAAATTAAATACAGTGTTCACAAGAGATTTTGAGTGTCAAGGTGGAGGAAGTGCTGTGTGTATGTGTGTGTTGGATGGGGATTGGGGGGAAAAAAATCATGAACGATAATACTCAGCTTCTTTTTTTTCTTCATTTTTTTGTGTAGACATTTTTGCGCCCATTAAAATAATTATAATTCAACAATTTCAGCTCTGAATCAATACAGTTGGAAGCATTCCTTTTTATATGGCATTTCCCAAAAATACAATGAAACTTTTCCAAACAAAGTACCACAAAAAAAACAAAAAAAAAAAACAGTTGTGGTTCTATTGGACATCCATTAAAACAACTAATAAAAACAATTGTGGTTCTATTGGACATCCATAAAAAAAAAAATTAAAAATCAAGTAACTGATCGGTGATTAAAGGAATACTCATTTGTTTAAGCAATTATTTACACACATTATATATATATATATATATATATATATATATATATATATATAAGCTTATTCATCTTTAAAATATAAACCTTACAGGCAAATTGGCTATGTTTAAATATTCTATTTCAAAGACAGTATTTTTTTTCTTCGTTTATTTTATGATTGGCGATAATTTCACTAAAAATCAATGCAATTGATTTTAGTTTGTTTTTCAAAGTTGTGATTTTTTTAAAAATATGTTTAAGACAAAATATGGACAGACAATGCAGTAATTTTATTCTCCCAGAAAATAGGGGAGTGAATATTTTGGGAGTTACTACACAACGGGGAGGAAAATATTGGGGTAGAGCTGGAATATAAGTATGGTTAATTTTTTGTTTTTTTATCAGGTAACAAAGGTGAGAAGTGGTTAAGAAGAAGTGGGGAAAAAACAAAAAAACAAAGAAAGGCACATAGATGAAGTTCTAAAGATGATAAATTAAATAAAAACCAAAAAAAGAAAGCAAATATCTTTAAAAGTTGTCAAGAAGGCCATTAATTCCTGTAATTCTTTTGTATGTTTTCATGTTTTGGGCCATTTTATTTTTTGATTCTAAAAAATATTTAAAAAAACAATTTCTTTTTCATCAAGAAAGAAGTTTTTAAACAATCATCATCAAGTACCAGAGACCTCACTTCAGCTATATACTTAATGTATTTGCAGACCTATAAGACAAGGTTTTTATTTTCTATTATGATAGACCATAAGTTAACCTCTATGTTGTAATATTTGGGTCTTTGGGGATGACTTGTCCATAATATGTAATTTAGAAAGAAACATTTTATAGGTCAGTAATTTCAAAATTTCTTTAGGAAAAAATTTTTTTTTTTGAGGAGTGGGATCAGTCAATATCTAAATGCTACCACTTTGTATAAATGCCTTTTGTAAATTTTTTTTCATTTATTTGAATTATATATATATATATATATATATATAATATTGCAAACTAATTATTAAAGAAATTCATTGTCTTGCAATCTGAATTATTCACTAATGTTACTTTCCTTTTCCATTGTATTATTTTTTTTTCAAGGCCTCTCTACTGTCGTCACCCTGATTTTTGATTCCAGTCAAGTTCATTTTCTGTTGCTATAACAGGATATGACAAAACAGTTTTCAATTTCAAACCATATTGTTTGTTAATTGCAGAAACTGCCTGCAATGGTAAGAGAAACCATTTTTTTTAATGAATGATGATGCTTCTAAAATGTTGACAGTTAATACGTAAATACATTCAAACTGACCACTAAAAATAGGTCAATATTCAGTCGTCATTAAACTGAGAAAAGTTCTTTATTTAAATTTCAATAACATCCTCCTGATATTATCAAGAATAAGCATTAAATAACTGTACAAACACTTTTAAGATTATTAACCAAAAAAGGATCACTCATAATTTTAATCTCAGTGTTTTTTAATTCTAAAATATTAACAATAATAATTTAAGTTCAAGTATTTTATTTACTCAGCAGTTAACTGGCACAACCACTTGTTGATTTACAAAAACCGAAAGAGAAATGACTATGTTCATAAAAGTATCTAATTTGAATTTTTAGTAAGAAAATCAAAACTTATTATTTCTTTTTTTACTAAATATCAAATGATCAAAAGTGTTATTGTATTCCTACATTCAAACTAATCTCCTGATCTTTGTTAACTTTACCACAGCATTGTAACTGTTCACTCTCTAAGAGCTGTTCTCTGTGAAGAAACTTTGAAATCACGTATAGCTGATCATATATGGAGAAAGATGAGTGTACAATAATTGATTGTCAAAGTAACAGACAAGAGAATATCATTGGGAATAAATAAAACAGTTGAAGAAATCAATACATATATTTGCTCATCTGATATCAGCTAATATCTCTGCATAGCCTGCTGTTTAGATAATTTGATTAAGTACATGGGTAACATATGAGGGTCACTGATAGAAAAACAAAGAATTTGAGAGTCACAGAATGTGATACACAAAATAAATTGTGATAAAGATGTTTTTTGCTATTTTAAAAATATTTTCAGGTTGTTTTGTTTTGTGTAAATATATTTTAGACAAGGTATTGTAATTATTGACATGAAGATCATTGTTCTCATCTTTGTTATTACTGTCACAATGTTTCAATTATTGTGTGCTCTGGCCTTCATCAGGTGATGATGATATTTCATTGAGTAGGGTGAATTTCACCAGGACTTTTGATGAAATTCAACCTATTCACTGAAATGTCAGAGAGCCAATGTACAGGTAAGGGACAGGCATTGTGTGTGTGTGTGTGTGTGGGGGGGGGGTAATATGTGCTTACCCCTCAAAAAATAGCAAAAATCATCTTTATCACAATTTATTAAATGCTTGCTAAAATTTTGAGATTAAATCCTATCATCTTTCTATGAAGTAATCAGATGAGCTATTGGCTTAATCTTTGAGTAGTGGGTATATTAAATAGATTGTTAGATTATCAGATAATTAAAGAGGGGTTAACGAAGAGATTTTGGAACAATTTAACATGCTTTTTTTATTTCTATTTGTTTTTTTGTTGTTCCAGAAACGTTTTGGTTGATTATTCTATGGCCTTCTTCAAAATAATTACATTGACGTAAAAGTTTAAATTTTGTTTGTTACAACGAAAAAAAAAAAAAGATATTGTCTCATTTCATATGGGTAGTACACATGGCCGTATCTGACTACCAGACACACCAGGCATGGGTTTGAGCCAATCCGTGAAATCATAGTGAAAACCCGGGCAAGGAAAAATGTCTTCATCAGAAATCAAACTAAACAATTCACAAAGAAAGAAAGAAAAATGAAGAAAACATCTGAATGAATGCAGTAAAAATCTGTTTGTTTATTTATTAATTTTGGGAGAAAATATTGGTTATAACTCAGAAAGTCCGAACCCGATTTCCAGCTTCCATTCACGTTCTGTGCCTAATTTCCATTGGAATAGCCCAAAAAATCCGTAAAAATGATAGTTTCTGGAAACGGATGGCACTGATGACGTCATTACATTGTCAACTAATAAATCTGGGCAATTTTCTCTGTGCCCAGTGTTTTTTTAGCATTTTTGGTTTTTGGTAGTACACAAGAAGGTACTGTAGAATGAATCTGCCGAAATATTTTGAGAACAACAAAAACACAAAAAAAAAATGAGTTCACTTATCCAACAAAAATATCTCTGAATAATTAGACAAATAGTTTCATTCTTGTTGCCTCTATCACAAAGTTATGACCAATGTGTTTGTCAGCCTCTCTCAGGTGTATTTTGTATATGGTAGTGTCCTTGGTTATTGCTGTTTTTTTTTTTTTTATGGTTCTGCCATCTCTTCAAACTGAGTGTCTACAGATTCAAATATGAAAACTGATGAAAGGTCAAAAAGTTTCTGAGAGAACTTTTTCTGACTTTGATCAGGTATGGCTGATGATAACCTCTAGAAGAATGACTTCCTGTGACTTCTAAGGGTAATGTTCTCAGGTAAAATAAATTGGAAAGATTATATTGAATCAATTGCTACATCCACTGCTAGGAAAATTGTCTCATTGCGTTGAGCTAAACAATTTTTCTTGTCAGAATCTATCTTACAAATTTATAAGTCTACAATTAATCCACACATAAGTTACTGCTATCATATCTGGTCTGATGCTACTGTTACATATTTAGAAATTCTTGAAAAAATACTAAGAAGGATCTACAATATTATTGGTCCTGGCTTAGCATCTCATCTCCAATCACTTTCCCACTGCTGCAATGTAGCTTCTCTGAAGTTTTTCTATGGCAATTTTTATGAACTTTCCTCTATATCAGTTTGTTATTTTTATCTCAACCCTCTCTGACAAATTGTATATATGGGAACTTCATAGAGACTTTGAGGTATGATGGTGGCTGTAGTAAGAATGTGTTCTTTTGATCTAAGGAATATTGTGGCATGTTTAGGTCAATAATCATGGCTAGATTGAAGATCAGCCTTTTCTAATTCCCTCTTTTGCACATTTTTGTATTTTCAAAATAAATATTGCTTTCCTTTATGGTACTTACACTTTATGAATTTAAGGACAGTACTAGATTGGCTGCTGGGTCTCATCATTTTACAGCTGAAATGTCTAATAGCTTTTTCTATCATATTTCTCACTTGTGGAACTCTCTTCCAGCTTCTTGCTTTCCAGTCAACTTTGACCCTCAAAAATTTATATCTAATATTAATCGTTATCTTCTGTCATCTTATTTTCTTTTTCTCATATTATTCTATCACATTCTATCATCCTTTCTGTCTTAGTGGCTTTATTGCCTTGCTTGGGGTAAAATGATAAAAAAACTCAAGGCCTATTGAATACAACTTACACTTGAGCAAGACAAAAACAAAGATAAAGCAACAATAATATTACGATACAAGCAACAAGGATAAAGCTGCTCATCCAAATAATTCCTAAAATAATCAGGATTCATTAATATTTAAACAATAACTCTTTCCCCAGTAAGTTATTATACTTGTAGGAGATTATACAAACAGATTTTACAGTAAATATATTCTGGAATTTCACTATTAAGTGGTATTACGCTATCTTTACAGGTGCAATTCTAATATGATAATTTTTGAACAATGATCCAATTTTTACCAGTAAACAATGATGCCCCTAGGGTTGCTGGCACCCTGGGCAAGTTCAACTTTGGCATCCTCAGAAATATATTTTTTTAAAAATTTTCATCAGGAGAAAGACTGATAATGTAGAGTAATGAGTTTATTACAAAATACAACTAAATACAAGTTAAAGAAAACATTTTTTTCACTTAAAGCACTTTTTTCTAGCTGCCTTTAGGTCAGCAAATTTTAACATGACACTTTCTACACCAATCTTCTTCACAAGACCATTTTTGATTGACAAAATAGCCAAAGAATTTGATCTGTCTTGAGTCATGGATGACCACAAGTATGTTTTTATAAGCTTTAGTTTTGGAAGATTCCAAACACATGACATGGAGGCATGATGGCGCCCATAGTCTTGATGGTGCCCTGGGCAACTGCCTGAGTTGCAAGTACTTTAAGCTGGCATTACCAGTAAATAATTGATTGTTTTATTTTATAGGTAAGTATATCTATTTTTTTATGGCAATGATACATATATATATCACTACTCAAAAAATAGCACTTACCATTTATTATAGTACTAGCAGTATAGCTCGGCATTGCTCAGGTGTAATGAAAGCTTTAAAACTAATCCATGGTCCTGGAGCTCAGACTCTTTGGACATTGGCACGAAAGACTAAAAAGCAATAGTTGTTTCCAGTTAAAGCGAAACCGTAGACTGAAAGAAAAATGAATGGATGTAAGTCAAATTTTGATTTCCTGGTATCGATATCAAATAAGATTTTTTTTCATCGTAAACTGAATTTTGAAGGCTAAATAAATCCTCTGAGTAAATGGTATCATGGCTGAGACTAAGAACTACAATTATACCTACTTAGGGCCAAACCCGAAGCAAAAACTAAAATAAAAGGGCTGAAAAAATACAGACATACAGGCAGATAAACAGACGCACACACACACAAACATCTTGCCTTTTATATATATATTATCGATTTTCTGCACTATTGTAAGAACTGCAACCTTGAAACTTCTGAATATCATTTCTTATGTCTTTGTCTATGAGTGTATCAAATTTGATTAAAATCAGACCACTCCTTCTATAACTTGATTTTTTTGATTATCGATTTTTGATATTTATCGGGGATACCTCAACACAAAACCTAGCTTAGAACACTCACAGATGCTTATAGTAAAACTGTGTAAATTTTCAAGAAAACTGGTTCAGCCATTTCGGAGTCTATAGGTAACGAACACACACACATACAAAGTTCCATTTATAAATAAGTTTAGATTAGATTTAGATTTAGATTAGATAGATATCTATTTTTTTTAAGGTAATGATATATATATATATATATATATATATATATATATATAGCATAATGATGATCCGCATATACTGTCTTAATATGTACAGGAAAAACTACTAAAAAGTTGTAAGTTTAAAAATGTATTTTTTTGACAGTATTTATTTATTTCTATTATTATATATATATATATTTGATATTTCAGACTGACCTCGGCCTTTCATCAGAAACAATTGTAGCTCCATGAACAAAACTTTTTATTTTAGTCCAATGAAGTCTTTCTCAGAGACAAAACAAATTACACCTATATATATATATATATATATATATATGATTACCATCCAGAATATTCAAGAAAGCTTATTAAAGAAAAATATGTTTTGTTTGGCAGAATTTAAAACTGCCTTCCCAGAAAAGAGTGAAGTTTTTAGATATTTTTTGAATATTCAGGCCTATACACGCACCGGCCTGAATATTCAAAAATCTTATAAAAGAATATATATATATATATATATATATATATATATATATATATATATAAAACAACATATGTTTTTTATATATCAAGAATGGTATTGGGGAAAAATATATGACAAAGTGTAAAAAGTTTTCTTGCAATACATTTTGTACCTTAGGACTTTACTGGACTAAAAGATGAAGTGCCTCACAAGGAAACCTTTTGAACTTTGTCATACAGTTTTCCTATATATATATATATATATATATATATATAATACTTACATCATAAGTGATTATATTAAAGATATTTTACATTGCTACACAAAAGTTTTCATGTTTCAATATTCTTGTCAGGCGATGGTTGGTAACTGATGATAAAAATAATCTTCATAGAAATTTAAAAACAATTTGTTATCTTTTTTAACAGTTAAAGTGGGCATAAGGTCAAAATTCAAAAATATTTTTTACCCAAGTACTTTAAAATGTTGCTACATTCATTTTCAAGGATTGTGTTTTGTGTATATTTACACAACTATTTTGGTTTTAAAATGTGCTGCAAAGAATGGCTGTTGATCATTTGTCTTTTAGTCATGATTTTACTATTTTAGGCACTGACCACTGTTTGAATTCTTATGGCCCATGAATGATCTTTTTTTAGTCATACCATTTAACATAGTACAATTATTTGAATTATTAATTAGTATATATATATTTAGGTAAGGAAGATCAGTGCTTAAGCTACCATAGTTTTGTCAAGTGATTTGTTTTGTAAATAACCGGCTGATTTTCCCTACCTACATAAATATCTAAATGCTCTACATGTTAAATCTCCACCTTCCTTCGAACATGTATTGAGCACTTTCTAAAACAACTGTTTATTGGTCTAATTCAATTTAAATCTGACCTATAACTGTTCAGTATATATATATGTATAGTTATGTGAATTAATAAATATACATATGGGGGTACACACTTGTATAATATTACTGCTCAGGTGTTAATAAATCAGTACTCAATGTAGTATGAACAGATCTCTTTTTTTAAATTTTAAAATTTTAATTTCATTATTTTACATTTTAAATTTTAATTTTTTATCTTCATGCAGTCTTTGTCTAGTCAAATTTCACTCATTATTGAAAAGTAGCAACCTAACTTTATGAGATTTAACTTCCATGAAAATCGATTGAACTTAAATCAAAATCTATTAAACAGTCAGTTTGTAATATGCACCTGATAATTGCATTACACATGAAACTCCAAGTCATGCCATCAATGTAGAAAAATATGTATATTTATTAATATATAATTTTTTTTTTTTGCAAATGTGTTTGGTTGAATAATACTGACAAGTTCTATGTAATTTTTATTAAATTTTTTAATTTTCTAAATTATTTGTTTTATGTTATTGGTAAAGTTCATGTGCAGTTACACGTTTAGAACATTCAATTTTTGATCATGAGATGTGGGTTTGATTTTGTCAGCTAGAGCGAATCCCAGAATAGGTTATCTTTGGAAAGTACCTGAAAATCACGTCGAGCCATGTGAGTGAAACTGAGTAGACTGAACTATTCCAGAGCCATCAATGTTTGAGCTGGCAAGTCATCATGACCGAGGATTTGAGTGTCCTGGCTTTGTTCAAACTGTTACTCACACAAAAGATTGCACTCTCTCCCAGAGAGTTTACTCAGCATAATTGTAGTATAAAACACAAGTGGGCTCTGTGGGTATTTGAACAAACACAAATGTGCCCAAGCAGGTATCTGCAATAGGGATCGGCTAGCCCCCATGAGAATCAGGCATACTTGGATACAATCAGCCATTACTTCTTCTTTTAGGTACCATGTCCCTTCAGGACGTCAGTGATCATGGCTCTCCATATCCTTCTATCTCTTTAGCTCTTAACACCTTTTCTCTTGTTATTTCTCTGAAATCTTACTCTGCCATCCAATTGCTCAAGCCCATCAAGTATGTCACATGTAATTTTCCTGTCTCTTTTTCCCCTCTATCCATCCTGTGAGTATCAGATTCTAGCAGTTACTATTTGAAATTTTGTATATAAAAATAAATTGAGACTAATTTGATTGGTAGTAAAAAAATTCTAAGTTTTAGTAATATCTCATTTAAAATGAAGTACAACAACCAATTCAGCAATTTGCATTTTTTAAAATTTGGGACTTTAGTATCAAAGTACTGTTTCATGGAAATTTGTTTTATGAGACATCGCTTATGTAGGGTAAACCGGTCATGTGATTTAGGAGTGCAGGCAGTTTGAATTAGTGCAGACTACTGTAAAGATGGACATATCAACTCGTGTGGTTGAATATTGGTGGCCATAAGTGATATGGAGCATGGAACAAAGACAGGCTGAAGAAAAGTCAGGATGAGATATGGAATTACTTGAAGGGAAAGAGAGAATAAGAAAAAAAAGAAAAGAGAGAGAGAGAGAAAGAGGAAGACAGTGGAATGATTGGAAGAATGAAAATAGATATAATTCAAGAGGGTAGGAAGGAAAAATATATATAAAGAAATTGGGAATAACTGTGGCATTTTTTGACAGATTTATGCAATTTTTAGGGTTTTGTCATCATAAATCATTGATAAAATTCTAATAAATAATTTTTATTACTAAAAAAAGTCTCTTTTCAAAAGGGAAAAGATTTTTCATGGGACACTACTTATGTAGGTTAAGCCGGTCATGTGATGTACAAGTTCAGGACTGTTTGAATTAGTACAAACTATTGTAAAGACAGACATGTCAACTCATGTGGTCGAGTGTTGGTGGCCATAAGCAATATGGAGAATAGATTTAATACAAAAACAATTTGTACAAAAAAAAAAAAAAAATTCGGAAAATGTTTTGGATAGCTTTTAGTTTGTCAGAATTTGAGTAAAATCAAATTTTATGTTTTGGAAAGCTGATGAAAGTGATAAGATAACATTTTTTTTTTATTTACATGATTTATACTTGGACTATTGCCCTCATTTTCATTGATATTTTCACAACATTTTAGCTGTCATGCTCCATAGCATTCATCAGATGCTTGTTGATTAAGGTAACCATCAAATATTTTCAAACTGAAGCTCTTTATTTAATTTATAACAGTGTATTATTCTCATTTCCCTGAAGATGTTTATCGGTATCTCATCTAGTATATTTAGTACTGCTCAGTTATTGCTTGCCTCATTTTCACTGAGCTTAAGTCAGCACTACCAGGAACTGGGACAGAACTCACAATCACGATGCCACAAAATTCATTAGTAATTCATGAGTTAGGTTGTTTTAACATGGAAAAAGGGCAAACAAGAACTGAGTAGTACTTAGCAATAACTGAGCACTACAAAAAAAAAAGAACTAGATGAGTTATCCTTAAACATGGTCTGAAGAATGAAAACTGTTACAAAAACAATCAACAGTGATGACTATTGTGATGACCACAAGCACTTCTGGTCCCACTAGGGAATGCTGAGAATGACAGGGATCCAGCAGGAATTTTAAATAAATAAGTTTACCACATCTCTTGATGTCTTTGTAGTGCTTTGACTTCACCCTAAGCCCAGTGGGACAAGAATGATCTAACCCCATAGATCATACAAAAGATTCAAATTAGAAGTTCCATGAAGGTTACCTAGATTGATAAAAACCTGATGAAAGCTGGATGGCACAACGGCTGAAACATTATGAGAATAACAATGAAAATGAGGACAATAGTCTGAGTTAAAATAATGATAACTCCTCAGTCAAGAAATTCAGACAGGATAACAACTATTACAAAAAATATTAAAACCATTCATGAGGAGAAAGAAGTCATCAAATAAATTTTTTTTTGTTTTGTAATGATAAATCCATATTATAAAGGAGACATAATTTGAGATTCTAGAATCAATGGCCGAAAAAAACCCTAAGAATTGGTAGCTGAAGCTAGAATGAGTTACAGAGTAGCGAGCTTGTTTTCAGTGAAAAAGCTTTGTCAGCTTACACTATTATATATCACAAACTTTTTCCCTTGCCAATGAAAAATTAGTTAACATGAAATATGTCTTCTATAGGATTGTGGTACAGCTTTCTGGGCTATGCTAATAATGTTATGCGTGTAATTGCTCCTACCTTTTGATCTAAGAGTCTAGGTGGAATAAGATCTTAAGTTTGTAGGTTTTCTAAAGAAGTTTTCCTCTCTGAGGTAAATGACTTTGCAGTCTGTAGAGGTTTGCAAAACTTTCAAAGTGATGTTCAGACAGCGTGGGTGACTTAGATCACAGTTCAGGTTTTGGAACCTTGGTAGAGACTTATAAATGTTGGATTGATTTTATGTTGTGTCAACTCTCTTTGGGTTGTTAAATCTCAAATTTTATATGGGGTACGCAATGTGGATCAAACTCACTACTCAGTGGTAACAGTTAACCAGAGAGCCTCATTAACTATTATCCCATGCTGAGGTGCCTGCATTATATATGGTATAGAAGTTTTAAAATAAGTGCTACTAGACTGGCAATTAGGTCCCATCCTTTTACAGTGAAAACAGTCAAATGTAAATGCCTCTCCTACTCTATCAGTTTCTTTTCTTGCACTTCCTGCCTTTGGAACTTCCTTCTGTACACTTGCTTCCCTGATAGCTACAATCTCCAAGAGTTTGGGTAAAATGTCAATTGCCGTCTTTTCTCCCCTTGATGCCCATCTTTTTATCCATTCCCCAACACCTGCCGTATCTTGTTCCTCTTTCTTTTTGCTCTTCTCTCTTGTAAACCCCTGTGCACCAGTGGCAGTACTGCCTTGCTTGGGGTGAAATAATTATTAAAAAAATGTTCCTGCAGCTTGTGTTTTGACAAAGCCAGAAATCCCTCAAGGAAAAATGTAAATAATGATTTTAGTTTGATCATAAGAGATGGGTGGATTACATGCCTATTTCAGGTTAAGATAGTGATAAACTTAGCCTGACAAGGTGGAACAAAGTTTGTACATGACAAATACAGAAGTTGGACAGGCAGATTGATGAGGCACTGATTTTTAGGTCCTTTTTCTTTGGCAGACAGGTGTTCAGGCTTGAGAGAACTGTTCCGTCTTTTAGAAGAAACTTATAAAGCAAGCTAAGTTTAACAGTATGGCTTCATGCAATAGTTATTAATCATTAATGAATACTGTTTAATGAATTAATAGTAATAATTATTTCATCTTAATTAAAACAATACAAAAGAAATTATAAAAGCAGTTCTAATCATTTTATACTTAAAATAAAAATAATTTGGGAATTTTATTTCTGTTTTTGGAGGATTTTAATTTAAAAGGGCATAAATCAAAACCTGGAAATATAAATGAAATAAAAATGAAACCAATTGGCTTTTAGTTTCATCTTAAAACTTAAAATGTCTTAAATTTTAAAACATAAATTCATGTTTAAGTTTAGAAGCAGATGCTTGACTTATTGACTGAAGTAACCAATTTTGAAGATTAAAAAAAGCAAAATGTACAATGAATTTTAGCAGGAATGTTTGGAGACAGAATGTAAAAATGGTGCTATTTATTGTGATAAAAGTCTCCAAATAAATGTCAGGCATGATGATGATAAGTATGATGATTTAATATTTACTTACATTAAAGATTTCGAAGTCATAATAAAGATTCCTTTAGAGCCTTATCAAAAACAGAATATCTGGTATGAATCAAAATAAACTGTTGTACACGATTTACATTGTTCAGCCTATTGTCTTCATCTGTACGGCCATGTTTAGAATGTTTCAGCTGTTGTATGCTTCAGCCTTCTTCAGGTGCTAGGAATTTTGAACGGAACACTGGGGTATACCATTCTCATTCTATGTGCAATGCCACTTCTGATAGCCATGCATTTATCTCCCTTTAACTTAACTCTTCAAGTTATTTGTTCCTCACTGCTGTAGCCTGGTATTGAACTCACAACTCTTTGGGCCAAGTCATTGGAACTAACCAATGCCTATATCTACTGGACCATGTGTCCTTGGGAACACATAGCCAAGTGGATATAGCAGTCTACAATACCAGGTTACAGCAGTGGTGAACGAATAACTTATTAAGTTAAAGGGAGATAACAACATGGCTACCAGAAGTGGCATTGCACATGGAATGAGAATGATATACCCCAGAGTTAGTTATAAAGGGTTTGGTTCAAAATTTCTAGCATCTGAAGAAGGCTGGAGCATACAACTGCCAAAATGCCATAACCATGGCAGTAAAGACAAGAACAACAATTCAAACAATGTAAATAGTGTAAATACTACCTAATCTCACAATATCTGATCAGGTGCTCCTGCTATCCACCTAGAGGTCCTTGACAAAATCCAACAAAGAATCTGCAATGTGATCGATCCTGACTTGGTAACTAGGATACAATCACTTTCTCATCGGTGCAGTGTGGCTTCCCTGTGTTTCTTCTACAAGTACTTTTATGGTTTCTGCTTCGATGAACTTAGCTCACTGGTGCTCCCTATATACAAATTTACTCAAGCCACAAAAGTAGCAACTAGGTTCCACCCTTTTACTGTGAAACCAATAAAATGTAAACGCAAATTCTAGTCCAGAAGCTTCTTTTCTTGAACTTCCCACCTGTGAAATTCCCTTCCGTTTACTTGCTTCCCTGACAGCTACAATCTCCAACAATTTAAATGTAAAATCAATAGTCATCTCATATCTCACTAACTTGCATCCTCTCTCTCATACTCTCATCTCATTAGTATTCTCATCCTTCTCTCTAACTTTCTTCCTATGTAACCCCCTGCACAGCAGTGGCAGGATAATTCCTTGCTTGGGGCAATATGATTATATAAAAAAAAATGTATAGACATAAACTGTGGTCTGATTGAAATAAGAATTAGGAAAAAAAATTATTTCAGAGTGGATCATAATTTCATATTTTATTGATTTTAAAAGTTTATTTTTAAATCAAAATTACATATTTATTAAAATAATTTCATATTTATTTATGCTGCAAAATTTAATTTTTACATTTGTTAAAATAATTCCATATTGTATTTTAATAATTTTATATTTGTTAAAATAATTCCATATTGCATTTATAGGTATTTGATATTTTTAGTTTAAAATATTTCCACATTGTCTTTATTTTTAAAACTATTTTTTAATAATTTTATATTTGTTAAAATAATTCCATGTTGCATTTATAGGTATTTCATATTTATAGTTTAAAATATTTCCATATTGTCTTTATTTTTAAAACTATTTTTTATTAATTTTATATTTGTTAAAAAAATTCCTTATTATATTTTCAAAAAATTATTATTTTAAATAATAATTTCATATTTATCTTAAAATAATACAATATTGTATTTATTTTTAGATTTACTTTTTAATAATTATATCCTTGATAAACTAATTCCTTATTTTATTTACAACATTACTTTTAAAAATAATAATTTCATGTTTATGTTAAAATAATATTGTATTTATTTGAAAATTAAGTTTTTAATAATTTTATATTTGTTAAAATATTCCTGATTGTATTTATAAATATTTTTTTAAAATAATACTTTCATATTTATGTTAAAATAATGCAATATTATATTTATTTTTAAATTTAGTTTTAATAATTAAATACATCATATTTATTCCATGTAATATTTATTTTTAGATGTAATTTAAAAATAATCATTTCATATTGTATTTATTCAGTAAATTTATTTTAAAAATAATCTTAATAGTAATATTGCAACTTTATTATAGTTTTATATCTTTATTTATAATGATAATATTGCCATATATTTTTCTGATAGTCTCTTTATGGATACAAGATCTTTGACTAATTTATGATT
>JBBBDQ010001397.1:3422500-3442500 GCA_037127315.1 Ascarosepion bandense | reverse complement strand
CCCAAGGGTATTTGTGCGAAAGTCAATGCAAGGAATTTAACTAGAATTTGAACTCGACTCCCTGATTTTTCATTTTGAGCCGATATCCACTGCATCACATTGATGGCTGAAATATCCCGAATATGACAATAAACATGTTTATGAAGTGGAAAATAGTATTTCAAGATTAGGCAATTTCAAGACAATAAACATGAGGACAATAGTCTAAACAATGAAATAGTGTAAATAGTTACAATACTTCATCTCATAAATATATATTCATAAATATGGAACTAGAACAATCTACCCCAGTGGACAATATAAATGGTTCAGTTTGAAATTCTAACAATTCAAAATTGTAGACATGTCTGATCCTATTCTTACAGTAAGAAGAAAGTCCCATTCAGGCGGAATCTTCCTAATAACTGGTGCTTTGTGGAACAAATTTCTGGTAGGATGTTTTCCCAATTATGACAATCTTAACCTCTTCAAGTCAACGGTCAGTCATTATCTTACCCACTTAACCTCCTGAACTGCACTTCTTGCTTTCTCTTATGCTCATTCAACTCCACACAGTAACCTGCTACCTTGAGTGGCTCTTGGGCCTTAGATTAAGTGGACGTTAGTATATAAAAAAGACTGATACATCTTACCAATTTAACTAAAATATAATTTGTAACTTTTTCATGCTATTATTTACAAAATAAATTTAAGATATCTTGAAATACTATTTTCCACTTCATAAACATAGATGGAATACAGGTTTACCCAGAGAATATATATCTTATATCCATCAAAAATAGCCTTTACCCATTAAGTACACATATATTTATGGAAATATCCATAGAATATAAACTTATTCTTGGAATACATATATAAATATGAATACATCCATGGAATACAGACTTACTCTTGGAATACATAATTATAGATATGGATAAACCCTTGCAACACACACACACACACACACACACACACACACACACATATGGTAAAAATATAGTTTTAAGGGATACAAAGTTTATGAATAAAAGTGCTCAATATCAGAGAAAGAGCATATGTATCATGGCCTGAAAATTACATTGGAGCAGGAAACAGATTTATATATATATATATATATATTTATTCTAAATTATGTTATTAGAATATGTACAAAATATATATATTTATATATCCACTACAAATCGTACATTTGTTTCGACATTGAAACTACAATGTCTCATCAGGTGGTGTGGATATATAAAAAAAAATTTATACATGTTCTAATAATATAATTTAGAATAAATATCCACAGCTCTATATATTATATATTGAGGATTGTTTTAAATTAATGTTTTGGATGTTGTAAAAAATGTTTTTTCTTTGTTCCCTATTCACTTGGATATATATATATATATATATATATATATATATATATATATTCTGTTGTTGTAGTAAAGCCTGTTTTGTTAATATGCAACTGTACACCAAACAGCATCAATACAAAATACTGGGCAACTTTCTTTCAAGACTGCTTTGAGAAAAACAAAAGGAAAAGACCCATTAATCTTTTCTCTAATTTATCAAAATTGTAAACAAACAATTATGCAAATTACAAATTCAATTAATGCTTCAAATTTACTGTTTTTCTTCTATCTGCCAAAGATTCTTGAATGTGCTGTGACACCGTAGGATATATAAGTATTATTTACAGAAGGTTGAAGGTTGAAGCAGTATCACCATAACAACAGTAATTCTAAAACATGTTTTATTATACAAAACAACTATAAATAGGAAAAATACAGTGAAAACCCACTGCAGTAGAAGTGTGACAGTTTTGCAAACACGACAATATGTTAGACCTGATGTAGCAAAAGAAAATAGTCATCTAAAGCTAAAGTTGTTAAAACTTACAGAGATATTTTTTGTTATGAGACTGGTAGCTTAAAAAAATAGCAAACTACATTAGAAAAAAATATTACTTTTGTAAGGAAGAAGTGGTAGGTAGTCTCCAACTTATGATTTTCAAAAATTATGAACCCCAGAACCTAATCACATTGTTTTTATGATCATATTTTTTCATTAAACCTATGATTTTGTTATGACAACCATATTTTGATATTAATATGATGTTTTTTCATCAGAATTATGATTCTGATACTATAATCATATTTTGAGATATTTTTTTATCAAATTATTTTTTGATATTGCAGTCATATTTTGATATTACGATAACATTTCTTTTTATTAAAATTACAATCCAGCAATCAATGAATAAATACTAAAAGTTATGTCAAAGTCTATGAATTTGTAGAATTTTTAAATATCAGTGTCTTTTGGCACTACAATTACTCCTCTAACCTCAAATGCAGCAAATACATTATTTTGTTGATGCAAAGGTTCTTAGCACCATTGTGTGCAATGGCAAGAATGTTTTGATATTTACACAGTTTTTTATTGCATGTACATAATGTACATATATATATATATTATGCTCTCATTAAGATTGAGCTCTCTAGAGAAGAAAATTTTAAAACAGTTTCTACTTCTGCGATATAAGCATTACTATTTACAAAATAAATGAGTTCTTTTGGCATGTGTATGTACGGCTTATATACAACACGTTAAAATTTCCTTTCTCGGATTCCATGCGCCTATGGCTTAGTAGATAGTGACTCCGCCTGACACCAAATCAGCTGTGTTTTGATCCCAACCAGAAGCAAATGGATGTGTCTAGCCACACTAATGAGCTGTGATACAGTGAAACAGACTTGTATGTGGATGACTAATATATATAGATATATATATACTCTTTAAACCACATACTCCTGGTGCCAGTTAAAATTAATGCTTATTTTTTTCTATGTTGCTTCCATATATATATTTTTTCTATATTGTTTCCAGATATATATTTTTTCTATATCGTTTCCATGGTTATTTTTTCTATATTGTTTCCATATATATATATTTATTTTTTTTCTATATTGTTTCCAGATATATATTTTTTCTATATCGTTTCCATGCATATTTTTTTCTATATTGTTTCCATATATATATATTTTTTCTATATTGTTTCCATATGTATATTTTTTCTATATTGTTTCCAGATATATATTTTTTTTATTGTTTCCATATATATTTTTTATATTGTTTCCATATATTTTTTCTATATTGTTTCCATATATATTTTTTTTATATTGTTTCCATATATATTTTTTTTATATTGTTTCCATATATATTTTTTTTATATTGTTTCCATATATATCTTTCTATATTTGTTCCATATATATTCTTTTCTATATTGTTTCCATATATTTTTTTCTATATTGTTTCCATATATATATATTTTTTTTTATATTGTTTCCATATATATATTTTTTTCTATGCTAACAGTTTCTTCTCGCTTGTGGAACTCTCTTCTTGCTTTCCAGTAAACCTTGATCTTCAAAAGTTTAAATGCAATATCAATCATCATCTGCTTCTGGAATTCTATTCTTTTATTGTCCTCTCTTCTTAATAACCATGTTTTCAGATTCTTTCACTCTCAGCAATGCCTTGCATCTTAGTGGCTTTATTGCCTTGTTTGGAATCGAAATAAATAATGTTATACAAGATATTCTTTCTCATAATTCTGCTTTTTAATGATATAAATTTCATGAAAATTGATTAAACTGAACAGTTATTTTTTATATTTGACAATTCCACAGTCAAGAAAGTTCTTTATAATAATGATCTGTGTCATTATATATTCATTATTATCATTGTTCATATGAATGGGCATGGACATAAATTCACTGTAGCTGGCTGACTTCATCTATATATCTTAGAGGTTTGCTAATGTCTGAATATCTGTAAATTATTGCAACCAGGGCTGGTGCCAAATAGGGAGTCAAGCCTGATTGGTGATCCTAAACAGTGCATTTTTTTTACCCTTGCTAGATAAATATTTGCTGTTTTTCTACTTCTGTTTACATACATTACAAATTAAACTAAGTGCAACTGACTATTAAATGAGGAAAAATTGTGAATTTTACTTAATTCTGGGTTCTTTTTTTTGTCCAAATCCATAAATTGGCTTTGCTAATGCCAAATCTAGAAAAAAACATGTAAAATTCACTATTTTTTATCTATGATGTAGCTATGTGTGTGTGCCATTAAAATTATTCAACTTTTTAACAAGAAGCATCTTTCGTTAATGCTAAAAAGTCCCACAAAACATTGTTGATTTATTTCAGATGGAATGATCTATTATGACATGTGTCTAAACTATATTTAGATATATTGTATTTATTTTCAACTTTTCTAGTTGAATTCTTTTCCTATCTTGCATATGATGGTACATAATTAGGTTACAATAAAGTCTGTATTTTATGTAAATACTTTCTTATGAAAACTGACATATGGTAGAGTGGGGAGCCCCTTACCATAGATTCAATAAGGACCCAAAAGACCATTGCATTGGCCCTGATTACAATGCTCTGAGGATTGTTATCAACCCTGTAGCATTAAATTAATCCTACAGAACAGTGAAAGAACTCTCTAATGAGTCAGTGGTCAGCTAATAAATTAATTGTTGAGAAATGGGAAACGACTGCATGGCAATGTTTATGGTTTTAAAACGTGATGATTTGTAATCTATATATAGATAAAAGGCAATCTGTGAGTGACTGTAAGTTATGCACGCCTACATTTTTTAAGCCACGCCATTCAAACTTTCTAGGGATGCATATCTACAGGGAAGCCAGGTCGACACATACTTTTTGAGTTTAAGTTCAGCAATTTTCCCTTTTGCATGTTTTGGCCAATGGAGTAGATTGTTTACATTTGATCTGTAAAACATCTAAGACAGTTGTTGAATTGTGTCACAGAAATCAAATCACATGTGTCAAATGCGACGAAAATATTTTTTTTATTAAAAAATAAAAAATGAGCCTTTATACTTAATTTTTTTCCTCTAAAATTAAATGTCTACATTTTTAAATTTTGTTCAAAAATTTCTGAACTGAGAGCATAATAGTTTTTATATTTCCACATTTTTAAATATTCTTCGAAAATTTCTGAACTGAGAATGTAATAGTTTTTATATTTCTAATTTCAGTAAAACAAAATAAATAATTTTTATTTTTATGTTAAATTCATTTAGTCAACAAAAATGTAAATATTTTCCCCCGTAATTTTGAAACAAAAACAAATGTAATGTTGTTTACAATGTCACACAAAACATCAAATCACGTTTACGCAAAACAAAAGAAAATAGATATTTTTAATGGAATTTTTGAACAATGTTTAAACAATTTTTTATACAATTATTTTTTTATATAATTAAGTCCTACTACTAAAATGTTATCAGTTGCATGGCAACGCTGGGCTATGATGCTAGTATAAGCTAAACATATGATGAAAGTGAATTTATACATATCTTTGAGAATTTACAATAAAAATATTAAACTGTGGTGATAGTAGTAAAAGTATTGAAATCTACTATTACCTAATAGAATAACAGAAACTATCTACAAATACTTTCATGGATTCTGCTCCGATGAACTTAGCTCACTGGTGCCTCCTATATATATATAAATTTACTCAAGCCACAAGATTAGCAACTAGGTCCCACCCTTTTACTGTGAAACCAATAAATTGTAAATGCAAATTCTACTCCAGCAGCTTCTTTTCTCGCACTTCCCACCTATGGAATTCTCTTCCATGTACTTGCTTTTCTGACAGCTACAATCTCCAAGCATTTAAATGTAAAGTCAAGTGTCAACTCCTATCTCACTAACCTACATCCTCTCTCTCTCATGCTCCTTTCTCCGTCCACTCCACTCTCATCAGTATTCTCATCCTTCTCTTATCCACTTTCTGACACCCCCTATAACCTGTCACTCTTTCTCATAACTTTCATCCTATATAACCCCCTACAAAACAGTGGCAGTAAAATGCCTTGTTTGGGGCAATATGATTATAAAAAAAAAAATTATCTCTCTTTTTTCCTCATTACACAATGTCCTTTCCTTTATTTTCTATAACTCGGACATAGCGTACTTAGTCAACAGAAGTCAACCAATCTGTAATGCTCCCGCCAAAGTTTTTTTTTTTAATCATTTCACCCCGAGTAAGGCAGAAATGCCACTGATGTGCAGGGGATTACATAAATGTAAAAAGATTAATTAGAAAAGAGTGAGGACTACAAGCTAGTTAGAAAGGAACAGTAGAAAGCTGAGAAAGCAGGTGCAATGACAGATACATAGGTGGAGAGAAAGGGAAGGTTATACAGGGGAGGGTAGAGAGCTAGAGGTCAGTGGTTAGTAGATGAGTATTAACTTTGCATTTAAATTTCTGGAGGTTGTAGCCGTCAGGAAAGCAAGAATATGGGAGCGAGTTCCACAGGTGGGAAGTGCAAGAGAGGAAGCTGCAGGAGTAGAATTGTCGTCTGCAGTCAAAGCAGAAATGCATCGGCATTATAACCATATAAAACAGCAGCAAACTATGTGCATAATTCTCTTCTTTTCATTTGTTTTTGCTTTTTGCCTCACTCTCAGACACACACACATGCATGTGTAGGAGCCATGCTTCAAGTCATCAGAAATTCAACGAGCACCAAACCAAAAGGAAGATGTGCTAAAAATAATATCCACACAAGGAAAAAGATACAGAAAATTAAGGACTAAATCAAAAAGATTAATATACATGTTTAAATACCGGAACAATTCATATGAAATTTTTTATAACCCCCACACCAAATAGACGTAAAGTAATGAACCTTCACCTAAACAAATAAAAATATGTACTAATAGAGTCAACCACAAAAATAAAAATGATATTATAGTTTGTACATTTATTATCACAGAAACATCAAAACCATTCTGGTAAACCTGCTGTAATACTATAGTACCAAAGACTATTAGATTGTTTATTTACACAATTTGTTTATTATAATTTTTATTGAAATGATTGACAAAACATTGGTTAATTATCAACTGATTTGAACTTTATAAAATGGTCAATAATAAGGATTTCTTTATATTTGGTTGTCTTATTGTAATAATTTACTATATTTTTAAAATTCTATGAATAAAAAATTGTTTTTATATTTATTTCTTTATACATTGTTAAACAATTGATTTAATTGTATCAGGCTTCAGAATGTTGTAAATATTTAATATATTTGTTGTAAATTCTCAAGATTAAAAAAAATATGTGTATAAATTTATTTTAATCATATTTTTTTAGGTTTTATTACATTTCTAATCATCACTTTTTAAAATAGTTGTTATGTCTGGTATACAGTACCAGCCATAATTATTAGGCTACCCCAGTTTTTTTTAAAAGAAATGATGTATTTCATATTATTTTTAAGTGGATAAATCTAAATGAAAATAGAATGGTTTTTTTGTTATTATTACATCGCAAAATTTTATAAGGCAAGGAAGCAAAGATGAACTCTTCCAAATCACCCTAAATTTTCTTCATTCTATCATTGATGAAACTGCAATATTGGTAATAATTAAATATCTATATATTCATTTGATGCAAATGTTTTTGAGTAATATTAACAAAAGAACCATTCTATTTTCATTTAGAATTATTCACTTGGCAATAAATACTAAAAAATAGTATGAAATACATCAATTTTTTAAAACACTGGGGTGGCCTAATAATTATGGCCAGTAGTGAATCTTGTAGTTTTGGTACTCAATATGTCATACACTGTTACGCGTAATGTAATGGAATGGTGACATTTACCAGCTTAGCACTTAAATACAACTTAACTAATTTGCATAAGACACCACAATAATAAACACTGCCAAAAAGTGGGGGTAATTAAAATGACAGTGGTGTCAAAAAAATGACAGTGGCACGAAAGTAGAAGTTTTAAAAGATGCATGGGAAAGTGCCTTTGGCTTACAGCTATTTTATTTTTTATCTTATTTTAGGCTCTCACCCCATCACAAGTTGGAGACTACCTGTAAATCATTTTTTTTTTGCCTTAAGTAGAGAAAACCATTGATTTTGAACTGAGAAATGAAATCAGAATTGTGCTGTTAATATTAATAAAAACATTCTGAAACAAACTACAAATTTTTTTTTTACTTTCTACATTTGTCACAGACATAAAACATTCATGTGTCGAGAAAATAAAATTTATTAAACAAAAAGACAAAACGAAAATGAAAGCCTGTCATAATCAAACCATTTTATCTTGAAATATCAAATGACCTGCAAGATGAACTATAGATTCGGGGTCGGAGACTTTGATGTGCAACGGAACAACTGCTCAGAGTTGATCCTGTTTGTTCAAAGACTGAAATCACAAGACACACTATTTTGGTCTGTAAAGTAACTAATGTACATAATTTACTTGCTTGATGGGAGGGAGAAAGGAATAGAGAAGTGATGATGATGAACACAAAACAAGAATCAGTACAACTTGGAACTATATACAAGACAAATGCTAGGCACTATTAAAAATTCATTTTTTAGAAGATTTTATCACTTTAAGATGAGTCATTCATATTCTAAAAGATATTTGAAGATATTCTTTAGGAATTTTTAAAAAATTGAGTTCCTCTCATGCAAGGCAGTAAAGCCACCAAAACATAAGGGGTAACTGGGTCTGAAATAATTAGAAAGAGAAATGTTAATGATGAGCAGGAAGAGAAAAGAGTTATCAGGGAGACAGTAGATAATGATTGACTTTGGTATCACCCCATGCAAGGTAGTAAAGCCACTAAGATGCAAAGGGGTTACAGAGTGTGGAATAATTAGAAAGACAAACATTAATGATGAGCAGGAAGAGAAAAAAGTGATCAGGGAGACAGTAGACAGTGATTGACTTTGATATCACCCCATGCAAGGTAGTAAAACCACTAAAATGCAAAGGGGTTACAGAGTGTGGAATAATTAAAAAGAAAAACATTAATGATGAGCAGGAAGAGAAAAGAGCGATCAGGAGGACAAGAGATAATGATTGACATTGTATTTAAGTTTTTGAAGATTAAATTTGGCTGCAAAGCATGGAACGGGGTGAGAGTTCCAGAAGCAAAGAGTGCAAGAAAATTGACTGCTAGAATAGAACTTATGGTTTACATGTAGCCAATTTATTGTTAAATTGGTGAGATCTTGATATCAATGTAGTCAGTCAGTTAAGTACCATATGTTTCAGTAATCATTTCTCAAAAGAGACAGGACTGACTGGGCAGAAGATTTTCCTGCAGTAAGTTGCCATTACTTTCTGGAGTAGATTGGTTGCCAACTAATTCTATAGAATCCAATCTGTTCTTCTATTTAACCAATAGCTGGAGGGAAAAGTGACAGATTAATATCTTTCTCAAGGGTATTTGAACGTAAGTGAATGCAACTAACTCAACTGGAATTCAAACTTGGCTTTTCAATTTCACATTCTGAGCTGATATCCATTGCCCCACAATGCACATTCTAGTTATATATATATATATATATATATATAACTAAGATGCAAGGTAGTAAAGCCACTAAGATGGAAGGGGTTACAGAGTGTGGAATAATTAAAAAGAAAAACATTAATGAAAAGAGAAAAGAGTGATCAGGAAGACAGTAGACAGTGATTGCCTTTGGTATCACTCTATGCAAGGGGGTGATTCTTGTCTTCTAAGCTGGTTGGTTATATATATATCTAATCTTTGAACAATAATTTCTTGTTTCAAGCTGACAAACACTATACCACAATGCACATCCCAAACTAATAGTACACCTAAGATTAATTTAGCTGGAATATCAAGGACAAAAGCTCATTAGAACAACTACAATGAAAATATATATATAGAAAAGACAAAGGGAAGCCATATTGAGCTGCCAGGTCAGGATCAATGATATAAAATGATGAGATCTAGAAGCCAATGTGGATGTGAGTTTTTTTTTCATCTTCTTTCAGTGGGTGGGGGCACTAAAACTGAGTATTTATTAACCATTTTATGATACCTTGGCATAGGTTATACCACAAGTGGTTCAAAGTTTTTAAGTGGACCCTACCCATCTTAGTTCAATGGGGAGGTACTGTGGGGTATGGATCCCTAATCATCATTTGCTATTAACTCATTTGAGATAGGTAAGCTAGATTGCAAAAAGAATTGAGGATAAAATTATTATTATTGTAAAATTTTTTCCTTGTGATTTTTTAACAGGACAAGGACTTTTTAATGCAGCATTAGTAAATATATTAATCTTCTTTAGAAATGATAAATATCTTTTTATTTGTCCTGGGTATGATGTTAAACTACATCTCGCAGCAAAGCCTTTGATCAGGAGATTTCGAGAAGCATGAAACCACCTCCTAATTGCTGTTGCTCTCAGGTTCACCCTGATCCAGGGTGGTAGCACCTGTTAGGGTCCCAGCTATAGGCAAATAGTTAACTGGAGTTATTTAAGAGAAAAACAAAAAGTTTGGCTGAGTAAGAGTCTTTAGCGTTGGATAGCAACTTACCTAAGAGAAGGAAATCTCTGAAATAAAAACCTCTACACCTACTCTGTACTAGAAAAGGGTAGGCTTAATTCTAACTTTGGTAGGTACTAATTTCTAAAGATTGTAACTCAATAAAAAACACCAAGTTTCCAGTCTTCTAAGCTGTAAGGGCATACAGCTTTAAAACTTGCTCCAATATTTCATGATGGTTCAATTATGTGTGATAGGTAGACCATGTAAAACATGGACCCAGCTCATCAAAAATGATTTAAGGAAGGTGAGAAAACAGCCAGGCCTTACACAAAATCAGGCTGCTTAGAAAAGAGCCATCAAGAAAACCCATGAAACCCATTCTAGCATGGAAACAGATGCTAAACGCTAATGATGATGTTTATAAATACATGTGGCAAAATGAAATCCTTACATTTGCAATGATAAAGTCTATCAGGGAATGTTGATTTTCTAAGTGCCATTTTTTTAAGCATTTTTAAATTTTTTGAAAACCTAATATTTTTACTCCTATGTATGATGTTAAAATGCTTATCCTGGGTAAGTGTCTTTAGCTTTGGTTAGCAACTAACCTAAGAGAAGGAAATCTCTCTGAAATAAAAACCTTTACACCTACTCTGTGTAGAAAAGTGTAAGCTGAACTCTTTAACCTTGGTAGGTAATCTTCCTAGAGATTGTGACTCAATAAAAAACACCGAGTTTCTAGTCTTCTAAGCTGGTTGGTGTTAGTAAGAGCATACAGCTGTAAAACTCGTTCCAATATTTCATGATGGTTCAATTATGAAGCCATCAAGAAAACCGCATCCAACCCATGCTAACATGAAAACAGATGTTAAATGATGATAATGATGACAACAACAGAATTATTTCAAACAGACCAAAACCTACCAGGGTCAATATTATAAGCTCCCCTGAAGAACTCTCCTTTTTGTTGAAACCTAATACAAACTACTGCTGTTTTCTGAAGCATTATCACTTATAACATAAAACATGTGAATTTGTTCAAATAATGATGTCTTCATTCCATACTATACAATTTACATTATTTGGACTATTTCCTTCATCTTTATTATCATGTTTATGACGTTTCGGTCATTGTACGCTTTGGCCTTCTTCAGGTGCTAGAAATTTTGAACCAAACCCTTATATTATAATTTAAGTTTGTTTAAATGCTATTTGTTGAAGTATTATGTCAAATACAAAAGAAAATAATTTGTATTGACAATTCTTTTTCTCATTGTCAATCTTTACAGAATGAGAGAAAGATATACAAAATATCAAAGAATTTTTGAAAGTGTCAGGAACTGCAGTGAGAAGTATTATCAAGAAATTCAAAGCGAGCCACACATTATAGAACAAAACTGGTGGAGATAGCAAGCAAAAGATTCCAAAGACAGCGCAAAGAAAACTAGTGAGAAAGGTGTCTAAAGACATGAGAACAACTGCCGAGACATCAGTGTTAACTTTGACAAATTTTTAATTGAAATCTCAAAGAAGACTGTCATTATAGCTCTGCACCGGAATACATTGCATAGTTTTTTTTGTATTTTTTAATCATTTCACCCCAAGCAAGGCATTCCACTGCCACTATTGTGCAGGGGATTACATAGGGGAAGGTGATGAGAAAGTGTGGTTAGATATAGAAAATGTTAGAAGGAGGGTGATAGACAGGTAAGGATACCGAGGATGAGGGTTGGGTAGATGGGAAAACTGTTTGAGAGAAAGGATGCGAGTTAGTGTGTTAGGAGGTGTCTATTGACCTTACATTTAAATTCCTGGAGATTGTAGCCGTCGGGGAAGCAATCATGTGGAAGGGAATTCCACAGGTAAGAAGTGCGAGAAAAGAAGCTGTTGGAGTAGAAATTGTGGTTATATTTTATCAGTTTTACTGTAAAAGGGTGGGACCTAGTTGCTAATCTAGTATTTCATGCAAATTTGTACCTCGGGGGCACCAGTGATCTAAGTTCATTGGAGCAGAAGCCATGAAAGTATTTATAGAAGAGGCACAGGGAAGCCACGTCACAAAAATATCTCTGTTCTGCAGAACAGGTGCCTCCAAGTGAGTTTCAAGTATGCAAAAGAAAATCAGGGAGATTCTGGAAGTGTACCATTTGGTTAGATGAGATTTGTAAAGACCAAGGAACACTCTTCCCATAATGGAATATGGTTGTAGAGATATGATACTGTGGGGATGATTATAGAACTAACAAATTTGTGAGGGTAAAAGAAAGTACAAATAAAAATGAATATGAAAAGATTTTGCAAGAAACCTAAAGAGAACATCAAAAGATTGATCAGGGCCATTTTTTTTGACTGCCAACATAACAATGACTCAAAGAATATCTGACTTTTAGCAAAAAAAAAAACTACTATAAAAAGAATTTATTGAGTCTTGATAAAATCTACTTTTTGGGACACTGTGCCAAGCCAAGAAGTTTTTTTTTGTTGGAATTCATTTTCCACAGTTATAAATCTACCATTTATCCATGCATTGAATACTGCTACCATATCTGGTTGGGTGTTTCTACTGTTCATCTTGAGGTTTCCAACCAAATCTAAAGAAAGATCTGCAATGGAATCAATCCTGACTTGGCAGTCACTTTCTCACCAATGTGATGTGGCTTCCCTTTGTCTTTTCTACAAGTATTTTCATGGTTACTCATCTGAAGAGCTTCTTCCTCTGGTGCCACAACCACATGTATTTATGTGTGCTATTCGATTAGCATCAAGATCCCACCCTTTTAAAATCAAAATAGTTAAATAAAACTTCCTCTTCTACTCTAACAGTTTATTTTCTTGCACTTCCTGTGTGTGGAACTTCCTCCTGTTTGCTTGATTCCCTGATAGCTAAATTTCCAAAAATTTAAATGTAATGTCAATTGCCATTTTCTATCTCCTTGATTCCAATCTTTTTAATCCTTTCTTCAACATCCCCTGTATCTTGTTTTTATCTTACTGTAACTTCTGGTGTACCAGTGGTGGCCTTGCCTTGCTAGAGGTAAAATAATTATTAAAATAAAAGTACTCTGGCAATGATGTGTTTGACAAAAATGGAATTCTCATAAATTCTCAGTGGTCAAAAGTCATAAAAATGAAAGTGTTTATCTGGTCCCATTTTTTTAACCTTTTAGAAATTTGCCCATGAACTATTGTAACAATAGTTGGCTTAACAAAACAATTCAGTAGAATATGTTTGATTCAATCATCAGTAACTGATAGACTCTTCTATCTTTAGAGAATCTTCTTCTTCTACATGCCTTGTCCTTGAAAAGGGTGTAGGTGATCATGGCTTCCCATGTCTCCCTATCCCTGGTGGCTCTTAGCACACTTTCTCCTGTTACCCCACACAACCCCCGTTCTGTCATCCACCTGCTCAAGCCCTTCAAATATATTATTCACTGCTTTCCTGTGTCTCTTTTTCTCTCTATCTGTCCTGTTGGTATCAGGTTCTTCAAGCCCTCCTTCCTCACTGCATGTCCCAGGAACCTTAGCTGTCTTTTCCTGATGCTCACTATTAATTTCCTTTTCATTTCCATCCTTTCCATAACCTCATCATTGCTCACATGCTTGTTCCATGATATCCACACATCCTTCTGTAGAACCACATTTCAGTTGCTTCAAGTTTTCCTTCATCTTTAATGATATTGTCCAGTATTCACTGCCATATTAAAGAACTGATATCACATAGCAATCCACTATCTCTTCTTTGTTTCTAGAGAAATTTTCCTGTCTCTTAATACTCTACTCAGCTTCTGGAATGCCTCCTTTGCCATGCCAATTCACCTTCAGATCTCTGTGTCACACTTTCCATCTTCTGTCAGAACAATTCCCAGATATTTAAATTTTTGTACCGACTTGATTTTAGTATCCCCCACCTATTTGTATTTGGCATTTTGGGTTGCTTTTTTCCTGATGACTATGTATTCAGTTTTCTTGCAGTTTATTTGTCGTCCTTTCTTGTCACTCTCTTCAGCTACCTTCTTTTGCTGCCAGTAGAGAGTCTTGATAAACTGCTTCATCTTCATATTTCTTTTGAGCCTGGTGAACGTTGTATTATCAGAAGGACCATCAAAATATAAGTTAGCTATTATCATATTTAAATTCAAAAGTGACTTCTGTCGTCAAAAAGACCACCATATGTCTGGCAAGAACAAAATTAAATCCAAGTTTCTCATTTATTTTAAACATCAACAATACAATTCTATACAAATATTGAATCTTCCTCCTAATTGACTGTGTTAATGTTTTCTTTTATATGTACTCATCATCAAAAACTTTTAATTACACATCTACTTAAATTCACCTGACTGGATTATATGCTTTGCTTTCAGTGAACTATATCTAACACTAACATGTACCATCAGATGAAGATGATTGGCTGTTTTTTTTTTCACGACTTATCAAAACCATTGTGGGTCATTTACAGTTGAAACATTTTGGATGGTAAGAATAATTAATATTTTTTCTGAGTCAATAGAGCTTAAACAATTCAAAATTGCTATCACTAACACCAACCACATGCCTACTTCTCTTGAGGTGAAGCCATGCTGTCAAAATATAATTGTAACTGGTCAAAGGTCTTATAATTAAAGTGTTTATCTGGTCCCATTTTTGAACATTCTAATAATTTGGCAACAAAATACTTTAACATCTTTTAAACCTTGTGATTGCTGTCTTAGTGAAAGGACCATTAAAATATGACTTGGCCATCTTTAATTTTTGCCAGTTGACTTTTAATTATATTTAAAATTTTTGCAGAAGTGAATGAAAAAGTGATACAGTCAGATGATTGTATGTCTGGAAAGAAGAAAATAAACCCAAGTTTTACATTTCTGATAAGAAATCAATCAGACATTTCCCAGTTCTACTCATTACCGCTCGACTGTTTGAACAACCAAATATTGAATCCCCCTCCCAATCGATCATTTTAATGTTTGCTTTTGTATGTATTTACTAGCAGTATAGCCCGGCGTTGCTCAGGTGTAATGGAAGCTTTAAAACTAATCCATGGTCCTGGAGCTCAGACTCTTTGGACATTGGCATGATAGATTAAAAAGCAATATTTGTTTCCAGTTAAAGCGAAACCGTAGACTGAAAGAAAAATAAACGGATGTAAGTCAAATTTTGATTTCCTGGTATCGATCTCAAATATGTTTTTTTTCATAGTAAACTGAATTTTGAAGGCTAAATAAATCCTCTGAGTAAATGGTATCATGGCTGAGACTAAGAACTACAATTATACCTACTTAGAGCCAAACCCAAAGCAAAAACTAAAATAAAAGGGCTGAAAAAAATACAGACATACAGGCAGATAAACCGACACACACACAAACATCTTGCCTTTTATATTATATATGTATTATCAATTTTCTGCACTATTGTAAGAACTGCAACCTTGAAACTTCTGAATATCATTTCTTATGTCTTTGTCTATGAGTGTATCAAATTTGATTAAAATTGGACCACTCCTTCTATAACCTGATTTTTCGATTATCGATTTTCAATATTTATTGAGGGTACCTTGACACAAAACCTAGCTAAGAACACTCATAGATGCTTATAGTACAACTGTGTAAATTTTTAAGAAAATCAGTTAAGCCATTTCGGAGTCTATAGGTAACGGATACACACACACAGAGACACACACAGAGACAAAGTTCTATTTATAAATAAGTTTAGATTATCAAAAATTTTTAATCACACATATATTTAAATTCACCCAACTGGATCATGTGCTTTGCTTTCAGTGAACTACACTTAACATTGACATATTACACTGTTATGTACCATCATGAACTCTGGAGGTTTGACTATACTGTTGAACACACTGTCACATAATATAGATTAATATGTAGACGGACTATAAGACAAGAAGCATATTAAAACACTCTAAACTTCTAATAATTTGGCCACAAGATACAGTAACATCTTTTGAGCCTATTGATTGATGGTTTAGTGGAAGGACCATTTAAGATGTTTGCTTCAATCATCATCAATTCATAGACTTTTCTTTTCTCTGAGAAATCATCCAACTGTTTCATCATTATACTTCTTTTGAGCCTGATGAACATTGTATTTGTAGAAGAATCATCAGAGTAAAATTAAGATATCTTTAGTTGCTGGTAGTTGGGTTATTACTTTATTCAAAATTTTTGATCAAGAGAGAATGAGGAGATGACCAAAGGACAAGATTTCTACACCAGTTAAAACATCTAAACTCTTTATACAGTATATTTTTTCTTTCTTTATGTGTCGTGTCCCTTTGTTGTGGAGTTATTTTCGTAGTGGAGGCTAGTGTTTGTGTTAAAATTGGTCCTAATAGGTTCCAGGTACAAAATGTTAGGAACTTCATATAATATATATTACGCAGTGTAATCTTGCCAGGTCGCTGACTGCTTTCGTATTCGACTAAGTGTCGACTACTATCATCCAACATCGACAGACCCTCGTCCCTCTTACTACTCCTACTTAAATTAGGTGGGAGAGTTTATTCACTGTAGAATAGGTGTGTTTCATGATAACAACCTTCAAAACCTAGGCTATCATGGCCCTCCACCTCTTCCTGTCACTTGTTGCTATTAATATATCTTGCCCTGTTATTTCCTCCAAACTTTACTCTGCCATCCATTTGTTTAAGTCCATCAAGTATGTCATTTGCTGTTTTCTACTGTCTCTCTTCTCTTTATCCATACTGTGAGTATCAGATTCTCTAAACCTTCCTACCTCACTACATGTCCCAGAAACTTCAACTGTCTCATCCTGATATTAAGTATAAGTTTCCTTTTTGTTTCTATTCTCTCCAAAACCTTGTTGTTGCTCACATGTTCGATCCATGGTATCCTCAACATCCTTCTGTAGAACCACATTTTAGTTGCTTCAAGTCTTTCCTTCATCTTTGAGGGGAGTGTCTAGCATTTGCTGCCTTATTAGAGAACAGATATCATGTAACAGTCCAGAACTCTCTTCTTTGTTTCTAACAAAATTTTCCTACCTCTCAATACTCTGCTCAGCTCCTGGAATGCATCCTTGTGCTTTTGGATCTCAGGAATATAAATGTATAGTAACTGCTGTGACCACAAAGTGAGGGGTCAGTTTTTATATTGATTGTAATATGGAATTGATCCCCCCACTTTATATCCCTTATGCTTCTTTAGAGCCACAGTTCAAGTCTTTCCTTCATCTTTGATGAGATTGTCCTGCCATATTGAAGGACAGACATCACATAACAATCTTGTACTCTCTTCTTTGTTTCCAGCAAAAATTTTCCTTTCTCTCAATACTCTACTCAGCTCCTGGAATGCATCCTTGTGCTTTTGGCTCTCAGGAATATAAATGTATAGTAACTGCTGTGACCACAAAGTGAGGGGTCAGTTTTTATATTGATTATAATATAGAAAAGATCCCCCACTTTATATCCATTATGCTTCTGTAGAACCACATTTCAAGTCTTTCCTTCATCTTTGATGAGATTGTCCTGCCATATTGAAGGACAGACATCACATAATCTTGTACTCTCTTCTTTGTTTCCAGCAAAATTTTCCTTTCTCTTAATACTCTACTCAGCTTTTGGAATGCATTCTATGCCATCCTAATACACTTTTGGATCTCAGTGTCACACTTTCTTTCCCTTTTTAGAACACTTCCCAGGTATTTCAATAACTCTAATCCCCAACCCCAACCAGTAATTGGCATTTTGGATTTTCTTTTTTTTTTTGCTGATGACCATGCATTCAGCTTTCATGTAGTTTATACAGTACATTTAATAAGATCTAAATTAAATAAATTTAACTTTCACATTTCTGCTGTTACTGATTTCACTCTGACACTATTTTGGTAGATTGTCTGAATGACTAAATGTTGAATTTCTCCAGACCAAGTGACTGAATGTTATCCTTTAAATGCACCCAGAACAAAAAAACAAAACAAAACAAAAAAAATCAATCACACATTTACTTACATTCACGTGACCTCATCATGTATTACATTGACGTGTACTACCAAGAACCCCTAGGTTCAAGCCATGCTGTTGGATAAATAAAGCTATCTACCACTATATATACCATCAATAAAGATGGTAATCTAATTCTCTATGTACTCTTCTTCAGAAGATAATATCTCAACATGGATTTTTTACAGACACAGAAATAGAAAAAGCATACATCGGCCAGAATCTAGATGTAAATGACTGTTATATCTAATGCTAGTCATGACAAAAGCAATGGTAATATTAAAGCAAGAATCATAATACATTTGACAACATGTAAATTTATATGGTAACCTAATAATTATTAAATGAAATTTTTATTTATATACATTGGGGTCACTCCAAAAATAATGCCTTTTATTTATTTCTATGGAAACAACAACAGATATGGGAAGCACAGTAAAATGTTGGAGGGGGCAAATTTGTACCTGTGAAACATTATTTGTCCACAAAGCTGCTGCAAGTAGCTATACATTTTTGCTCCAAAATTTATGCAACTACAGAAACTACAAAGATCATAATAACGCAGTTGGATTGAGAAAGGTTTTAGCTACAAAACATTATTTTCCCACATAGTTACCTTCACTGACTATGCAATTCACATCCCAAAATTAATGTCTTGTGTATTTCCATCACAACTGCAACAGATAAAGCAAGCACAATAGTGCTTTTGGATAAAGCAGGTATTCAACAGCGAAATACTATTATTATACATGGACAATGCATTTGTGCCAGCAATGAACAACAGTCTGCAAGAAGAGCATGTAAAAATCTGTACTGAACTGCTACGCAACTATCATGTGTAAAAAGGCAGAAAAAATATGGGTTATTGGAACCAATATTCACCTCTGATGATCTTCATAATAAAATAGGAGATATTATTTTTGGAGCAAGCCTCACCTATATATAAGCAGTATGGACATAGAAATCGAAACATTTGTGATCATCAGACAACACTGATAATTGTCTATTGATCGTATATGTCTGACTATTAGTGACAGTTTCTACGTCCATACTGTTTATATAGACATACACTCTCAACACACATTCCCAATTTTGAACATACTACCTTGCATAAATATAGCAAATTTGAAACAATTCTCTCTCTCTCTCTCTCTCTCTCTCTCTCTCTCTATATATATATATATATATATATATATATATCTGTAATTGGAGTAGATAGACTAAACTATCGCCTGATTCACACTCCACCCATGCCTATTGAACAGGTAAAGAGGCTAATCCCTTGTTTCCTGTTTAGGATGTGGTTTCCAGTTTTTCTCTTTTCCAATCTTTTTACTCTTACGTAGCCCACTATGCATCAGTGGCATTTTCGCCTTGCTTAAGGTGATATGATTAAAAAAATAAAATAATATATATATATATATATATATATATATATATATATATATATATATATATTAAAGTTTTTATAAAAATGACAGATAAGGTGCTGTGGTTGAGTTTTTCATATAATTTTCATGAAATCTTATAACTTTTTTCTTTTCAGTAGAAAAATTATATAAAAATTGTCCGATTGTTTTATTTATCTAAGCACTTTCAGCTATACTTTTAGCCATTATCAAGGATGAATTTGATTTTACTTTTAAC
>JBBBDQ010001397.1:3200000-3417500 GCA_037127315.1 Ascarosepion bandense | reverse complement strand
TCCCCAAGTCCTCCCCTGTTACTTAACCCATAACTGGAGGGAAGGGACGGATTAATATCTTTCCCAAGGTTACCAATGCTTAAGTGAATGCAGGGTATTCAACTGGAATTTGAACTCAGCTCACCAATTTCTCTTTCTGAGCTGATATCCACTGCACCACAATGCACATCCGTCACTATACGCTTACAGTACCTTAACTTCGGTGATCATGCGAGAACCAGTGTATTCAACGTGATATGGCCATAAGCTAACTCTAAATGAATTCAACAAAATGAAAGAAAGAATTCTGAAATCCCAGTAACTCTTAGTTGCATGCACATGTAGTCAAATCAACAGAACAAATTTAGTTCAATGAAATCCTGAAAGATGGAATGAGTCACAAGTAGATGACTGGTGCACCATAGGTATGAATTTACATGAGATACTAGATTAGCAACTAGGTCCCACCCTTTTACAGTGAAACTGATAAAATGTAACCGCAATTTCCACTCCAACAGCTTCTTTTCTCGCACTTCTCGCCTGTGGAATTCCCTTCCACATACTTGCTTCCCCAACAGCTACAATCTCCAGGAGTTTAAATGTAAGGTCAATAGACACCTCCTAACACACTAACTCGCATCCATTCTCTCAAACACTCTTCCCATCTACATCCTTACCTGTCTATCACCCTCCTTTTGACATTTCCTATATCTAATCACTATTACTCATCACCTTCCCCAATGTAACCCCCTGTGCAATAGTGGCAGTGGAATACCTTGCTTGGGGTGAAATGATTAAAAAAAAAAGATTTTTGCCTATTGTCTAGTTCAAAATCTTTCTCTGTCTTTTAAACAGAAGTAGAGGTTTATCCCTTGCTTTGGGTGAAATGATTAAAAAAAAACAACATTTTCCACTTTGTCATACCATTTTCCCATATATATGTGTGTGTGTGTGTGTATATGTATATATATATACACACACTCACACACATAGCTACAATGAATATTGTTTTAAAGTTATTTTGCACCTAGAAAATAGTTTACAGCCTATATATATATCTATATATATATATATGAATAAGTAGTATATTTATGGATCAAATAAAAGACGAATATAATCAGAGATGTCACTTCTCAAAGATAACAAATAAGAAAATCAAAGAGTGTTTGGTTGGGTAAATATATATATATCATAGAATTTCACAACCTATTTATTTGATGAGCTCTTGTTTTGTTTCTAGATTATATTTTTTTCTTTTTACATTTTTTCTTTTTTTTTACAAAAGCTGTGAAAATGTTTTGGGGTTTTTCATCATAGAATTATAGACAAGACAACATTTACTGTACAACATAATGCAAATCTCTCTATTTTAATGCCTTTACAGCAATGAAAAAATAAACAAAAGCATTTACAAAGAATAAAATCAAATCAATATAAATATGGCGCACACACACACACACACACACACACACACACACATATATATATATATATATATATATGCACGAAAGGTAAAAATTTGGGGCCACCCTGCATTTCTTTAAAAAGCACCTTAAATGTGATATTTTTATATTCTTTGAAAGTATGAGATAAAATTTCAGTAGCTACAATGTAGTTGCTTCTCTTTTGTCAAAAAATAAGCACTTAACAATAAAAAATTATCACACAACAGCAACATATTTTGTTTTCATCAATAAAACCACCATAAAGACGAATCCAGATTTGAAATTTTTGGTAGTAAGCCTGGAGAGAGGCTGAAAAAAAAAAATGCTATAAGTACTTTCATTTTATCTTTCACTTCAACAAAATAAAAAAAATAAATCATTTCAAGGTGTTTTTTTATCAAAGAAATGCAGGGTTTCCCCAAACTTTCGGCCTGTAGTATATATATATATATATAGAATGAATAAACAACTTGGGATGATTTCCATATTTAGACAAAATGAATTGAATATATGGATCGGAATCTGACAAGATGAATAGAATAAATAAAGAATTTGGGATGATTTTCATATATTCAACTCGTATTGTCTGAAAATGGAAATCATTCTGAGTTCTTTATTTATTCTCTTCATCTTGTCAGATTCCAATCCATATATTCAACTCATTTTGTCTAAATATGGAAATCATCCCAAATTCTTTATTTATTCTATTCATATATATATATATATATATATATATAAAGGTAATGATGTCAAGTCTATAAATGGAGAGGATAATCCAAAATTAAGTAGTTAATATACAATATTAAGAGATAGAGCTGCATAGAAAGCTCAATGGATATTATCCAGAGCAATATGATATTCATAAAGGAAAACTCAGCGTTGCATCTAAATCGGTTATAAACTATAATTTCTTTTGATGGGCATATGTACCCATCTTTTCAAACCAGGATTTCATTTAATCATTCATTTATCTATCTAACAAAATCCTGGCCTGAAGAGATGTGTATATTCATGCACTGAAATAAATTATAATTTATAACCACTTTAGATGATGTGTTGAGTTTTCCTTTATATATATTATATTGGTTGAAATAATATCCATTGAGTTCCCTCTGCAGATCTATCTTCTCTTAATATTTTATAGATCTTTTTAGATTATCCTCTCTGTTTATGGACTTGGCATCATTATATATATATATATATAAATATATTTAGTGGAACCTCAGTGCACAAATTTAATTCCTAAAATTTGTTTGTAATCTGAAACTATTTTTCACATAGGGTTGATATAAAATTGATTAATCTGTTCCTAAATGCCAGATGATTGCTTATTGTTAAATCTACTTTGTACACAAGTTCATCCACAAAAAAACAAAAAAAAAAAAAATGAAAATCATTAAGTCTAACACAAAAAAAGATAAACACAAGACTAAACAGACAAAAACTTAATTTTGATTTTAATCTACCTGTACATAGGAGAATTGGTGGAACAAATGAAAGATAGTGAGGTAAGGGAATGGGAAGATGCTATTGTTTGGAAAGGAGTGTCTTCTTTCTTAAAATCATCAGGTAACTGTCTTTCTGGGTTTTTTTTTCTTTTTCTCAGTTCTGTCTCTCGTTGAGACTCACTGAGCTTGTCACACTAAAAAATTTGGTCAGTAAGATTTCATGTTTTAAAATGTTTCTAAATTGAGACATGGTATTGTCACTGAAAATATGTCTGATGTGGCTTTTCACTAGACTGCTGTCATTATCCTTCTTTGCCTTCATGGTGCCTGATTTAGTAATTTATTAAAAAACAATAAAATTCAACATAAGGCACGGTGAATTTGAGCAGGGCTGTGTACGAAGTGAAAGCTATATGACAACTGATGGTTACCTGCTAGTTTTTCTTTTCAGGATTGGGGAGGAGTCATGTGACACATTCTGGGTACCAAAGTAAAATCATGGCTTGCCACCCAACATTGTCACTGGAGACATCTTTGTTTAAAACATGTGTTTGTGAAGTGATTTGTTCATGATAAGAGGTATCTGTGACCAAAGGTTCCACTATATATATATATATATATATATATATATATATATATGTGTGTGTGTGTGTGTATCTGTTATCTGGGTACTTCAATTAAATAAACATTATTTTGAAACATTTAACTTTTCAGATTTTTAAAATATTTTCAAAAGTTCATAAAACAATTTTAGAAAAGTTGCATTCAAAGTCACTTTCGCCAAAGAATCATAACAAACACTGACTTTTTTCTACCAGATAAAAGTGCAATAGTGTTGCCATAATTTATTCTGTTTAAAACAATAAATATTCATTTTGTTTTTTTAAATGGCTTATGAATCTATTAATGTTCACTAATGTGGCTTGGTAATAATTTTTTTTATAGCCATGAAAATTTTGTTTTTAAATATCTACATGGGATATGAGTTAAGGTAATAGATAATAATATTCAAAATATGATATCAGATATAAATAGAGTGGAAAAATAATATACAATTTCAAGTTTTCAAATTTTCTTCTATATATATATATATATAGATCTACAACATTTTTCATCTGTCTAAAAGTCTGCAAAGCACGTGCAGGCCTTGGGGAACACATGTGTATCCATAGAAGTTGAGCTGGAGATTAAAATCAGTTTGCCAGTTTCATTCCCCATATCATCAGCATTTGACTAATCTAAGATACTTTTTCTTCCATAGTTAATATGCCATGTGCTTAGCTGGTCTTGATACTTTTAATGGTCAATCAATAGAACCCCATCTTTACAGAGTTACAGTAGGCAACAGGTGGAAAAGATGCATTCCTGATGTTTGGCTAGACAGCCTTTTGCAACATATGCTAGTTTTCCTTTTCAGGATTGGGGAGAAGTAATGTAACATATTTGTTGGCAGGATACTCAATACATAAGACATGTCTCTTTCTCCTCTAAGGGACCTTTCTGTCTCCAGCAAACCTCATGCTGCAATGAGTATAATACAAAATTTGTATATAGCATAAAATAAGCTAAGTTTAAATGACTACAAACAGAAATAACAATTTGAATAATTAATAAGATAAAGAACTCTTCCCAAATGTAAGTACTTCATAATCTTTCATAGGGACTTGATACAAAAATATGTGCTATAAGGAGACATCTATTATATATATATATATATATAGGAAAAACTACTAAAAAGTTATAAGTTTAAAAATGTATTTTTTGACTGTATTTATTTATTTCTATTATTATATATATATATATATATATATATATATATTTGATATTTCAAACTGGCCTCGGCCTTTCATCAAAAACAAATGATTTTAAAATTTAAACTAGAAGCGTTCGTCATGAGAAGCATCTGTCAAAAGATGTTTACATTACATGATGTAGAAAGCGATAGAGTTTTTTTAATATTTTTAAATGTAAACCTAACTGTAATAATACTTTTAAATGTTGTTTTAAAGAAAATTTTTTTAAGTGTATCTAAAAAATGTTTAACTATTGAAATATTATATACATACTTGGAGATTCGACTCCAGCCACTTTCTCACCAGTGCCAGTGGGATGTGGCTTCCCTCTGTTCTATAAATATTTTCACGGCTTCTGCTCCGATGAACTTAAGTCGCTGGTGCCCCTACCACAGGAGTTTACTCGTGTAACCAGACTGGCAACAGGGTCCCACCCATTCACAGTTAGATCAACTAAATGCAGCTGACAATTCTACTCCAGCAACTTCTTTTCTTGTACTTCCCACCTGTGGAACTCCCTTCCATTTCCTTGCTTTCCTGAGAGTTACAACCTTAAGGAATTTAAATGCAATGTCAGTATCCATCTTTTATCCACTTGACTTAATTCTTTCTACAACACCCTGTACATCTTTTCTTTTCTCTCTACCTTTGCAACTGTCATGACACCTGTATTCCCATCCTTATCTTGCTCTTTCTCTGACACCCTCTGTAACCGGTTGATCTTTCTCTTTACTTTCCTCCTGTCTAATCTTTTACTCTTATGTAGCCCCCTGTACATCAGTAGCATAACCACCTTGCTTGGAGTGAAACAATTATATATATATATATATATATATATATATATATATATATATATATATATATATAAGAAAAATTAAGACAGACATGTTATTTCATGGTGAATCGGAAGTATAGGCCTATTTCAGGTGAACCATCATGTAAAATCTTTTGTAAAATAAAGACGGAAGCTGACGATGGTTCACCTGAAATAGGCCTATACTTCCGATTCACCATGATATAATGTGTCTGTCTTAATTTTTCTTATATTTGCTCTATATGTATTTATATGCATATATGCTTAACGCTCTCTTAGAGAGTTATCCTACCACTGTATGTACAGGATACTCCTATATATATATATATATAGAGAGAGAGAGAGAGAGTCTGCCCAAAAGATATATTCACACTTCAAGTCAGGAAAAACTTGTATAGATATTGTAATACTAAATTTATTCAGATTTCATAAGATTAATCCAAGTTAGCTTTGGACTCTACAATCACAAAAAAATGCTCAAAATGGTGGCCTTCAGCTGCCAGATATTTATTAGTATGGTGAACTTGGGCAACATCAGCCAAAGTGCCCAGTACAATTGCTGCAGATGTATTTTCAATTTCTTATCTAATATAGGCACTTTCATTCACTTCTTTTCTGTTCTTACTATAAAGTTTTTTTAATTTAATATAAGCAATAAAATATGCTTGTAATTGTCATTTTTTTCCTCCAGAATAACTTAAGATATTTCTTGTTCCTCTCTGAAAGACCTTTTCACCCACAGTAAACCTCATGTCACATTGAACACAACAGAAAACAGAACACTGCATACAATGCCCTAAGCTGCTGCTGCTTCTTTTACGTGCTATGTTCTTTCAGGGCATTGCCTATCATGACTATCAATTTTTTGTCATTTGTTGCTCTTAAATCTTGTTTTTTTTATCTCTCCTAATCCATGTTCTGCCATCCATTTACAAGCTCACTAAGTAGATTATTCATTGTTTTCTTCTGTTACCACTTGCCTTCAATCTGTCCTGTGAGTATCAGATTTTCCAAGCCCTCTTTCCTCATTATGTACCCTAGAAATTTTAACCATCTCTTCCATGTATTAAGTATAAGTGTTCTTTTTGTTTCCCTTCTCACATGTTTGGTCCATGGTATTCTCAGCATCCTTCTGTAGAACCAGATTTCTGTGGCTTCCATATTACCAGCAATGAATATTTAACTATCTTAATGACATAGTTGGGGAAAAAAGTTTATTCTTGCCTTTCCAGGGGCTATTAGTAATAAATGAATACAAGCCTTCCCAGCTCTAGCTTGAACTTGATCTACCAGTTCGACCATATTGTGAACTGTTAGGCTATTATATCTTGTTTAGGTACGTGGTTTAATATTTTCTACCCTTGTTTGGAGACCTAAACTAATTGAAATGATTACCACAAAGCAGTAATAGAAATTTTCTAAACATTTATCATATTTTCAGGATGGATGACATTTGATTAAAGAGAAACCCGGATATAAGAGAGATTTTCTCTAGTCCCAAATTAGAGCCTTTGGTAATGTATATAAAATAGACGAAACCCCGATATAAGATAATTATTATCCGGTCCCGACAACTCTCTTATATCCAGGTTACACTGTATTTAAAAGCTTAATTTTGTTGGATGGTAAAATGTGATGCACCTTTTTAAATTCACTGCATATGATTAATGGTCAGTGAGATAAGCTTGGCAGCCTTTGCATCACGGCAAACCAAATACACACCACATTCAGTCAGTTAAGTGCCATATGTGATACACGCTTCAGCGATCATGTCTTGAAAGAGACATGACTGACTGGGCAGAAGATTATCCAGCAGTAAGTTGCCATTACTTTCTGCAGTAGACTGGTTGCCAGTCAAGGCTACAGAACCCAATCTGTCCTGTTACTTAACCCATAACTGAAGGGAGGAGACAGATTAATACCTTTCCCAAGGTTATTTGCGCGAAAGTGAATGCAAGAAATTCAACTGGAATTTGAACTTGGCTTCCTGATTTCTCGTTCCGAGCTGATATCTCCTGCACCACAATGCACATCTACATACCACATTAAATACCAAAAAACAAGAAATATCCCCTTTCATTATTATGAAAATTGGTAGTTTTATTGATATTAAAAGAACTATTCAGATTCAAGAACAATTCAAATTCTTCTTCCTCTGCCTGACCTGTCTCTTCAGGACGTGAATGTTCATGGCTCACTACATCGTGCTATCCTTCGTAGCTCTCAGAAATGTTTATCTTTTTATTATCCATCTTATTTCCTGTTCTTCTATTTGTTCAAGCTTATAAGGTAGGTCACATTCAGTTTCCTGCTGTTCCTCTTGTCTTCAATATGTTGTGAGTGTCAAGTTTTCTAAGCCTTCTTTCCTCATTATGTGTCCGACATATTTCAATTGTCTCTTTCTGATTCTAAGTATAAATGTCCTTTTTGTTTCAATTTTCTTGAAAATTTCATTGTTGCTTACATGCTTCTGCTATGGTATTCTCAGCATCCTTCCTATATCTAACCTCTCTTTCTCTTCACCTTCCCTATATAACCCCCTGCACAATAGTGGCAGTGGAACCCCTTGCTTGGGATGAAATGATTAAAAAAAAAGATTTTTGCCTATTGTCTAGTTCAAAATCTTTCTCTGTCTTTTAAACAGGAGTAGAGGTTTATCCCTTGATTCCTGTTCAGGATTGTGTTTCCGGTTCCTTATTCATAAGTCTTCTAATTTTCTTTCACTCCTTTCTTGCATGCTTGAAGTGAAAAGGTTAAAAAATAAATAGAGCAAGGCTCCAATGAGTAAGTAAGTTCAGTGTAAAAAAGTTGTATGGATCTAGTTCAAGGGAGGTAATTCCTGTGATAGTATTTTAACCTAAGCAAATTTGAGCCCTGACTGGGGAATTAAACACGAAAAAGAAAACAAATAAATAAAACATGCTGCTCTTTCAGCAAATACTGAAACAAAACAAAAAAATCTTTTGGAAAATTAACAAGTACAATTAATTGCTTATGGAATTTTATGAAAATTTAATCAAAAAAGATATTGTAACTCTTGTCAGGAGTTGTTATTGGAGGGAAGGATTTTAAAAAAATCGAAACCAAAAAATGTTGGCCAAAATAAAGAGTATACATATGAAGAAGGCTGGAGATCTTATCTGCTGAAACACTGTCATAAAAAGAAATCAATAGTTCAAATAACTTTTGGAATGGTAATATCTGATCTCAGAATTATCAATAATAATTATTTAATATTACAGAAGATATATAATAAAACTCCTGAAAGTGTTGTCAAGTGATACACAATGAAAGAACTCTAAGTTGATTTGGTATCTTCTTGAATGCTATTCATCTTTTATCCTTTCTTCAATACCCACTATACACAGTCTTTTCTCTTACCTTCACACTCTGTAGATCTCTTTGGACTAGTGGAATTTTCCCCATTTTTGGGGTGAAATGATTTTATATATATATATATTGAACAGTTATAAGTCAGATTTAAATTAAATTAGACCAGTAAACAGTTGTATTAGAAAGTGCTCAATACATTTTTGAAGGAAGATGGAGATTCAACATGTAGAGCTTTTAGATATTTAGGTAGAAAACAAATCACCTGATGAAACCAAAAAGGTTGAAACTATGGTAGCATAACCAGCTGATCTTTCCTGATCTTTATATATATATATATATATATATATATATATATATATATCCGAGTGAGTATAGAATGAGGAGAGAAAAAAGAAAAATTTTTTCCGTCCAAAAAAATTATTTTAAAACGGTGCTCGATATATGATGTATAGAGCAGTGAATATTTATTATAAATTATGTTTTAGAACATGTACATAATTTCTTCTATATATGCCCTCTTCCCTACAATCATATGGTTGTTTCAGTGTTTGGATTTAAACACTTCTTCAGGGGAAATAAAGGTTTTCTGTTTCAGTGTTTGGATTTAAACACTTCCTCAGGGGAAATAAAGGTTTTCTGTTTCAGTGTTTGGATTTAAACACTTCTTTGGGGGAAATAAAGGTTTTCTGTTTCAGTGTTTGGATTTAAACACTTCTTTGGGGGAAATAAAGGTTTTCTGTTTCAGTGTTTGGATTTAAAAACTTCTTTGGGGGGAAATAAAGGTTTTCTGTTTCAGTGTTTGGATTTAAACACTGAAACAACCATATGATTGTAGGGAAGAGGACATATATAGAAGAAATTATGTACATGTTCTGAAACATAATTTATAATATATATATATATATATATATATATATATACTAGTCTACCTGAACTATCAAAAATATGACAGCAATCCGTCAGTCAGTTAAGTGCCATACATGATACATGTTTGGCGATCATGTCTCAAAAGAGACATGACTGACTGGGCAGAAGATTACCCCGCAGTAGGTTGCCATTGCTTTCTGTGATAGACTGGTTGCCAGCCAAGGCTAATGAACCCAATCTGCCCTGTTATTTAACCCATAACTGGAGGGAAGAGATGGATTAATACCTTTCTCAAGGGTATTTGCATATAAGTGAATGCAAAAAATTCAACTGGGATTCAAACTCGGCTCCCCGATTTGTCATTTTGAGTTGATATCCACTGCACCACAACACACATCCACTCCACCACAACGCACATCCATGACAGCAATACTGGAATGATTTTTACAATTATATTGGTTACATTTTCTTCTTGAGTAATCCAAGACTTTTATTTATCTGCTTTTTAGATTATCAAAAGGACAGGTAACAAAACATTTATATATTATTATATTAAATATTCATTAGTTTAAATATAGTATAAAAAATGATGACCATATTTAACCCTCTAGGGCCATTCGTATCATATTTGATACAGTATGAAAACAAGCCTTGAAAGAAATATTTTCCTGAAAAATTTTTTAAGAGAAATATTTTATAAATTTCAAATGAAAGCAGTACTGACTGCTCAGTCAATGAATACCAAATGTTTCCTTATAGGGAAATACCAAATGTTTCCTTATAGGGAAATACTGTATCAAATATGGTACGAATGGCCCTAGAGGGTTAAGTAATTTTTCGTGTACACATCTGAAAGTTATTGCTAATATAAACTCTTACCAAGGTGCATTAAAAGCATTTTCTATTTATATAAATTTTTACCCTAAAATTTATTTCATTTACACACCTAAAGATGATGATTCCACTATATTAATATATATTACGATATTATATCAGGTTATATCAATGTGTTTATCTCATGTTTCCTGTTTAGGATTGAGTTTTCAGTTTTTCCTAAATTCTACTTTAACTCTATATTTCTAATGACTTCCCCTAAATTCTGAAATCTTATTTACTACTTATTAATTTTTTATTAAAAGGAGTAGATAGATTCACCTATCATCTGATTCACGCACCTCCACAGCCTTTTGAAGAGGAGTAGAGTTTTATTCTTTGTTACCTGCTATATTTCTAGAGAGAGAGGTAGGAAAAGTTTTTTGAATTTATAGATTTTAAGATTTGGGTAATATTTGCGACATTTCTATACTAAACAAAAAATAAAGGGAATTAAGGACAGTTGTACTTAACAACAGAAAGAGATAGTTGAAATTTCTAGGCCACACAACAAGGAAAGAATGCATGGAAAATTTGGCACTCTCAGTACATATTGAAGGTAAAAAAAGACAGGAATAACCAATCTAATAAGTGTGTGTGAATGGTTGACAGAATAGGGTTTTGGAGAGATAGCCAAAAAAACAGAATTTACTAAGAGATACAAAGGACAAGAAATTGTGGAGGAGCATGATTGTCATCATCCTGAAGAGACATGGCACACAGAAGAATAAGGAAAATAATAATAATAATAAAGGAAAAAGAGAACTCAGAAAATAATTTAAATTTATATTTTGTTGTTGTTTTGAAATTATTTGAAATTTAATATATCAACATAATTTTAACACAACACACCACAAGGTTGAGTGAGAATATGCTTTAAATAATCTAAAAATTAACTTTTTGTAAAATTTCATCTTGAAATTATGTGGAATTTTCTAAGAAAAATAAAAAATGCTTTATCATGCAGCATAAGCATATTTTTTGGCTTTCATACGAGGATTACATAACATACCAGTTTTCTTCTTAAAACTTACAAATATATAAGTTACACTTATCTCTAAGCATCTTCTTAGAGATTGGTGCAGCTTATGTTTAGGAGATAAAATTTGAATAATAATATACAATAATCAAAGCTAACTCTTGAATCAGAGAAAAGAATTAGAGTTTAAATGTCAGCATAACAGCAAATTTAATCTTCCATTGAACAGATTTAACTCAGCTACTATACTTCCTTTCTTTTATTCCTCCCTGATTCTTCTAATGCTGAAAACCTCAAATAATTGTCTTAAGGTTAATATTCTCTCTTTTTTTTTTGTAAATCTTCTTCACTTTAAGACAAAAACCTTCTACCCTCCCCTGATTCTTACCCTTTGTATGACTTAAACTTCCACTTCTGACACAAACTCAGTCCACAATACCGGATTGACAGGACAGACAACTTCAGTGTTGCTGGTTGAAAGAGGCTATATATATATATAGGTGTGAGTTTGTAACCCTGGGTTTCACGCTCTTGTGATCGTCAGACAAACTGATTAATTTTTTAAGAAAATTGGTTATATGTAGGGTTGCATATATTCGGGTATTTTTGTGGAAGTGCGGGGAAATCTGTTGTCATGACTGATGCAGACATTTATATATACATCTGTACATCCATTAACGAGTGCAAGGACACACACACACACGCGCATTCACTCACTATGAATATGTTTGCTCTGTCACTGATATTGAGTGCTTTTAAATAAGTACCACGCATATATAATATATAAACACATTGCATATATATATATATATATATATATAATTATATATGTGTGTGTGAAAAGTGTATGTATATAATTATAAATATATATATGCAATTTGTTATATATATTATATTATTTATATATTATATATGCGTGGTACTTATTTGAAAGTGCTCAATATCAGTGATAGAGCTGACGTATTCATATAGATAGGTACAGACTCACGCTTATCTATCTATAGATATGAATATAGTCTCACGTACTTATTCAATAGTGATATGGTATTTACAATAATAATAATTATTTGGACAAAAGAATTTCTGTAAAAACACACACACATATATAATTAGTTAGCTTTTGGTTATAATTAAATTAGACCAGTACACAGTTGTATTAATAAGTGTTCAATACAATTATATTGTAGAACTTTTGAATATTTTTCATTTAGAAACAAGTTATTTCATGACCCAGAGTGTTTTAAAAAATAGTAAAATCAGTTAGTGTAAATTGCCAAAAGACACCAAAAGGTAGAAACCTGGGTTGCAAAATAACTAATTTTCAAATTATATATATATATATATATATATATATATATATATATTTCACCGCATATTGTGGCTTGTCAGACCCAAATGGTACAACAGTTGGTCCTCAAAAATCCCCTAAAAAGTTTTTTGCAGAGATGCACAGATTTTTTAAAGGATTTTTGAGGACCAACTGTTGTACCATTTGGGTCTGACAAACTCCAATATGCAATGAAATATGTATTACCCACTGTAATAATCTAAAATCTTTTCTAAATTATATTACTCTGTTAAATTAGACAAATGAATTTAACATTGAGTTCTTTTGAGTTCGTTGCTATCAGAATTTACCCGGATAATATACCAAGTGTGCTATGTTTTATATATATATATATATATATATATATATATATATATATGTGGTATGGCCTATGGTGCTTATTTAGCAGTGATATGGGAAAAAATTGACAATAAGGATTATTACTTGGAAAGGTGAATTTCTGTAGAAACACTGATTTAAAATATGAAATGAGATTTAGCAAAAAAAAAAGATCATTGTTCAAATTTTAGCATATTGTAAGTTATAACCATGTATTCAGATTAGGTTGGATATGATGGCTGCATTTCCAACAGAAAATAAAAACTCTACATGTGGGGGATTAAGCACTAGAGGGGTTATTATAAACTAAGTTTACTAAAGTTGAGGAAAAATATGGACAAGTTTATTTATTTAGACTGTACACTAATTTTTATATACAGAAATTAATATATATTGATCGGTATGTTTCCTGACCATGGCCAGTTGATATGGATTCATAAAGTTTATTGTCCCACAGGTGGAATGGATTGTTTTTCAAGAATGGGCAATTTATATGTCAGATTTATGTTCACAGAAAATGTTGGGCTGCTTATTTTTGTCTTAAATATATTCCAAGGCAAGGGTCAGGTTTCCTAGCATTAAGGACCAGTTTATATATATATATATATATATATATATATATATATATCAGTGGTGAAGAGTGACTTTGAAACTGGGATGTGCAGTCCATGATGACTGCTAATAAATCTTTGAAAATAACATTATTACCAAATAATGGCAAAGTTAAAACTTATTTATTTGGAAATTAACTCAATTGTTTATTTCTTTTTGACAAATTCAGCAATCATTCAAGTGTGAATGCTACGTGCTTCCTTGTTTTCATCCTCTATGCTCCAAGAATTGGCAGTATAGTTGGATCAGAAAGCAACAGCTAACTCTTTTTTATTTCTTTTACCACTCATACAACCATCCTTTCATTAAAGTTCTCTCTGCCTGTGCAGAAAACCAGCATGGGATTGGTAGATGAAAGCAGGGGTACTAATGTTGCTTGTTCACAATTTATCCTATGAAAGAAAGGGAAAGAAGACTTAAAAAATATATGGGTGAAATGGGGGTAATAAAATTATCAATAAATAAATTTTATTACACAAAAAATTTATTTATTCTAAAAAAAATATAAGGCATTAAGTGCATGCATGGATCCTTCACCACTGATATATATATATATATATATATCGCTCATTCAGTAATGAATTTGAACACTATCAGTTACTGGCATAGGATACATCATATGCTAAAAGTCTGCCTTCTTCTATTGAGCACCCTTAGCTCAGGGGTAGAATTGCCGACTGATGCCAATTCAGTCGGGTTTCAATCCTGGGTAAAAGCAATCGAATTTCTAGCAGTACTGATGAGCTGTGATACAGCGAAACAGATCTGTCTGTGGATGACTATATATATATATAAACATACACACACATATGTGTGCAAGTGTGTATATATATATATATATATATATATATATATATATATATATATGTGTGTGTGTTCAGTTAATGTGTAAAAAACAATGTCTGAATGCAGATGTATAAAGTTTAAAAACCAAAATGCTCTTAATGTGTGTGTGTGTGTGTGTGCTATCTCCAATATCTAGGTCTATAATCACACTGGACCTTGTTAAATCTTGAGACTTTGGTACAAGAGCATTGATAAATATTTTGAACTTAAAATTTTTTTATTGGTTTATCTGTTGGATGAAATTCAAAAACAGAAACTGTTTTGTTCGGATGCTGTGTTATGTCAAATTTTCACATCTGGATGCAATCTAAGCATTTGTTTTCCTTGCGTTCACTAAACAGGAAATTAGGGAGCTGGGTGCATAAATGAAAGAGAATCAATAGAAGGCCACAAGACTGATGTTTTGGGGACACTGTAAGATAACGGACAAACCATGGATTGGTTATTACCACCAATGGATAGATACTTTCTCAAAACAGTGTTGGACATGGAGGGAGAAATGGGCCCAGTTTTAAATGAATTTCTTGTAAAATATTTATTTGAAAATGTGAGCTAATCAAAGCCAGGAGCCCCACAAGGAGAATAAAAGTACTTTTTTTACTTTTTTTTTTTTAAGACAAAATCTGTAATTAAATAGAATTAAGACCCTGGACAAAATAAGTTAAAAGCTGAGAGTGGTATAAATTAGTTTGTAACCAAATTAATGAGAAAGGGGAAAAATTGCCCATGAAAATACACTGAATGAATCAACAATAAATATTTTTTTTTCAGTTAGTTAAAGAAGATTGATGTTTCAAATCAAGATTAGGAAAAAATCACAAAATATTTTCACAAAAATATTGTTCAATACCATGAAAAAACAAGTAATAAATCTCTTTTCTTTTTTATCATTTACCATATTTCTCATATGCTAAGAAGCACTCAAGATTTAGCAAGGTATTTTTTTTTAAATTTGAGGATTTGAGGTCATTGTATTAGTAAGTCAAATTCACTGACTCTGCAGTGTTGTTTTTTTTTCTGTTCCAACAAATTACAACATTAAATATTTGTGAATATTGTTACGTAAGAAAGTTAACTGTAGGCGTATGTTATATATCTGAGGTTTGTGATTGTATATATCTCATGAGTAGGGTTAGCAAACTCCTCTTTGCAAGTTCATCTTTCAGTATTAACATGCAGTGTGATTTTTGAGAGCATTTCTAATGAAAAAACTTATCTTATACAGGAAATAGGGTATATAAGTATGTATTATATGTATCCATATACTCATATGTGTGCATATATATATTTTCTTTTGAATTTTTTCATATTTTCTGATTACACTTTTTATTTCCAAATTATATTTGTATAAAAATTGTCCAAAAGTTGTCCTAGTAACATCATCGTTCATTATCAGGGACTATATTACAGTTTAAAAATCAAATATTGTCTTGTAACAGGAAAAGTGTTACAACATTTTAAAAGAAAATAAATAAACATCATGAAGAATTTTTAAATTCAAAGGCAGTAATAAAGTAAGCAACATGCACACATGAAGATATGTGCTCACGTAGATGCATGAATTGTTTAAAAGGAAAGATGCTGCCAAAATATACGTATTATATATATATATATATATCTGTAATTATCTGGCCACTCATATCCGAGGATGCCTGTCTATCAGGGTGGCTAGCTAATTCCTGTTGTAGATGCCTGCTTAGGCACATTTGTGTTTCTTCAACACCCACAGAGCCCACTTGTGGTTTATACTGCAACTATGTTGAGCAGCCCTTAGTTACAGTTTCTGGGAGAGATTGCATTATCTGGCATGATCAACCATTTGAACAAGGCCAGCATGCTCAAACCTTCGCACACGATGACTTACATAAGTGAAGACTGAGGCCAACACCAAGTGGCAAAAGTTTGTTTCCTGCTTGAATGTAATTTTCATTGTTAACATGCAGTGTGATTTTTGAGGGCATTTCTAACGAAAAAATACTCATATATATATATATATATATATATATATATATATATATATAAGAATATATGGAGAATTTTTGTCTTTATTTTCAACTGTAATTAATGCAAAAATATGACGTTTAGAACGGCTCATGATTAAACATAATAGACATTCATTGTCTCTTATATTTAACAGCATATGTTTAGAAAATATATATATATATATATCTACAGAAAATCTAAGCAAGAGCCAACAAACCTGCCTAGATTTCACCCGATGGCTTGTCAGGCCCTGATGAGCCGTAGGGTGAAACCTAGGTAGGTTTGTTGGCTCTTGCTTAGAATTTCTGTCTTTGTTGCTCTACTTTCGTTTGAGTGCTTTAGTGTTAGGGTTTTTGTCTTGGGGTTTTTTTTCTTTCTTATGGGTACTTGACTTTTTGTTCATGTACTTTGTTTGTTTGTTTTTTTTTACTTCCCCTTCTTTTCCCTCCGAGTTTGGCCTCGGTGGGTTGTTCAAAACAATTTAAATTATAGCTTAATTACTACTAGTTTTGGCAGAGTTAGTTCTGTTACTATTGGTATTGTAATTATGATAGTTAATATTATATATATATATATATATATATATATATATATATATATATAGTGAACTACTATTCTCTCGAATAAAGATGGAAGCTGATGATGGTTTTCCTAAAATAGGCCTATATTTCCGATTTACCATGAAATAATGTCTGCCTTAATTTTTCTTATATTTGCTCTATATGTATTCATATACATATATATTGAGAGCTCTCTTAGAGAGTTATTCCACCACTGTATGTACAGTATACTCCTTTGGATTCTTCTATACCTACACTGCATGCTTATATATATATATATATATATACATGAAGGCATGGTGGAGTAATGGATAGCATCTTGGATTTAGGAATCAGAGAGTAGAGTTTGAATTCATGACATTCACATGCCAATATCCTTGGTGAAGATATGAGTCCATCTCTTCTTGCTTTATCTATGAGTACATAGCAGAACAGACTGTGTTCTATAACCTTGGGTTGAAGCCAGTCTAGGAGAAGGAAAACAGTGAATTCAAATCAGCCTGGAGAGGGTTGGTCTCTGGTCAGGCTGTTGTGCCCAAAGAAAAACTACTTTTATTTCAACTGCAGTACAAATGATACCCTCTGATCATTAGAGTCATAGGATATCTGGATCTGTGTAAATAGATAATCAACATTTTGGTGGTCCCTGAAACCCGAACCCAGCCACAACTTGAGTTTCATTCAAGAATGTGCAATTGTCAGGCTGCCAGAATGCCAGGTAAACAACTCAGGAACATTTAAAACCCAGGATAGTGTCAGTCAGTTAAGTGCCATATGTGATACATGCTTTAGGCGATCATGTCTCAAAAGAGACATGACTAACTGGGCAGAAGATTATCCCGCAGTAAGTTGCCATTGCTTTCTGAGGTAGACTGGTTGCCAGCCAAGGCTATAGAACCCAGTCTGTCCTGTTATTTGACTTATAGCTAGAGGGAGAAGCAATGTATTATATTATTACATAGAAATTAATGTTGGATTAGTTTATTACTTCATAACAATAGAAAACCGATCCTCCACTTTATGACTGGTAGAAGCCCTAATCATGATTCCAACTATTATATTCAGTCAGTGAAGTGCCATACATGATACACACTTGGGAATCCATGTCACAAAAGACACATAACTGACTGGCCAGAAGATTATCCCGCAGTAGGTTGCCATTGCTTTCTGAGGTAGACTGGTTACTTCATAACAATAGAAAACCGATCCTCCACTTTATGACTGGTAGAAGCCTTAATCATGATTCCAACTATTATATTCAGCCAGTCAGCTAAGTGCCATACATGAGACATACTTTGGGCAATCATGTCTTGAAAGAGACATGACTGACTGTGCAGAAGATTATCCTGCAGTAGGTTGCCATTGCTTTTTGCAGTAGACTGGTTGCCAGCCAAGACTATAGAACCCAATCTGTCCTATTATTTAACCCATAACTGGAGGGAAGAGATGAATTAATACCTTTCCCAAGGGTATTTGGGCATAAGTGAATGCCAGGAATTCAACTAGAATTCGAACTCGGCTCCCTGATTTGTTTGTTCTGAGTCGATATCCACTGCACCACAATGCACACAGGAGAGTGTAAGATGGTAAAAAACACAGGGGTCTTGGCATCATGCAATCAGATACAGAGCGATAGCCAAATTTGGTTAAGATGTCAAAATAGCCATAAATGCTTTGAGAGAGGAGGGGAAAAATCTCTTTAACAGGAGAGAGATTTAATTTTAGTGTAAAAAAAGTGCTCAATGAAAAGTCAGGATAATTAAAGCATCTGATGGAAAAGCCTGCCAAATAGGCAACAGTAGACAAAATGTCTGAAAAAAGTGCATAATTTCATCAAGACACTCAACACCTCAATTTAAGAGCGCTTAAATATTGCATATAGGAAACTTGTAATAAAAATCTATCAATTGTACAATAAAAAATGGTCTCCATACCACACATACCTTGTGTGGTATGGAGCACTTTTTCTATTTTGGTGGACCATTGGTAGTTGCTGACCACTAGTTCCTTATTTGCAATCATGTAATATATATATATATATATATATATATATATATATATATATATATATATATCGCTCATTCAGTAATGGATTAGAGCACCCTGGCTATTGGGCGGGTATAATGACAATATACACACTAAAAAGTCTGCCTTCTTCTACTGAATGCCCATAGCCCAGGGGTAGAATTGCCGACTGACGCCAATTCGGTCGGGTTTCAATCCTGGGTTAAAAGCAATTGGAGTCTAACTGTACTGACGAGCTGTGATACAGCAAAACAGATCTGTCTGCGGATGACTATATATATATATATAAAATGTATATTTGGGCAGAAATTTTTCTTTTAAACATGCTTTGTTAAAACGACCAAGACAAGTAAGATTTTATTAATTTTATATTTAATTTTTCCAGTATTCTTACATGTTTTTTTTTTGCTGGGGATAAGGAGTATATATATATATATATATATATATATCTCCAAATAAATAAGGGATGAAGAAAATATTTACAATGTTCAAAACATGAATTTAAAACAGTGCTCAGTATAGAAATAGAGCAATAAATATTTATTATAAATTATATTTTAGAACATGTCCAAACTACACTCTACTCTTATGCATTTTGCTTTGATATTGAAAGAATAATGTCTTATCAGGTAGCAAATATTATTTTTAAGAGGATTCCCCCTTCTAGTTTCTCATTTTTTCTATCCCCTTTACCTCAGACTGAAACAAAAAGAAATTGCCAATAAAAGAAGGGAATTTTCATCTCTTTTCAAAAATAACTTTACTACCTGATGTGACATTGTTTTTTCAATGTCAAAACAAAATGTACACTTTTGTAGTAGATTGTAGTTTGGACACGATCTAAATTTATATATATATATATATATATATATATTCTAAACATATGCTGTTAAATATAAGAGACAATGAATGTCTATTATGTTTAATCATGAGCCATTCTAAACGTCTTATTTTCGCTTTAATTTCAGTTGAAAATAAAGATAAAAAATTCTCCAACATTTGGATAATTATTTATTGATTTGCTTCTAAGCTTTCGGCTCACATGAGCCATCTTCAGAGAGGTTGTTTAGACTGAAATATTATAACATCCACCATCACCGACGATTTTATATGGTATCACACGGTGTGACGTCATAAAACCGCATCGCAAATTTAAGAACTGCGTTTATTATTTTTGGTAACTATTGCCGTTGCCAAGTGGAGTTTTATGTCAACATAAAATAAAATTGTTGGTGATGGGGGATGTTATAATATTTCAGTCTAAACAACCTCTCTGAAGATGGCTCATGTGAGCCGAAAGCTTAGAAGCAAATCAATAAATAATTATCCAAATGTTAGAGAATTTTTGTCTTTATTTTCAACTGAAATTAAAGCAAAAATACAACATTTAGAATGGCTCATGATTAAACATAATAGACATTCATTGTCTCTTATATTTAAGAGCATATGTTTAGAAAATTACTTGCTGCCTCGATACACTAAATATATATATATATATATAGAGAGAGAGTGATAGAAATAGATAGATGACATAATAATTTGATCATTTAACTGGCCACTTACTACCTGCTATGCACAGTCACCAAGCAGCTGATAATGGTCTTTGGTGATATGAGAATTTATGATACCTTTGCCAACTCAAGCTGGATGCAGAAAATATACAAAATTGGAAGTGGTGGCTGGTCAGATGAACATCTAATTATATCATATAATATCTAATGCTGTGCCATTTTGGCATAGAGCACTTTTTTGTGTGTTGCTTTATAATCCCTTTGAGAGTTATTTTATATATATATATATATATATATATATATATATATATATAGTGCCATGGGTAAATTGTTGTGATTTTATATTTTTTATTTTGTGCATGCATGCTGTTCTTTTATTTTGTCAACTGCACAGTATAATAGGGTCAGTTGGGCACAGTCTGCAAGAAAAAGAGCATTATATGCAATTTACTACACCAGAAATTTAAAAATTGCATGCTGTACTGCTAAGCATTCATGCCAGAAGCTCCAATACAAACTTTTCAGAGTTTTTGGATGTCAATCTGAGAACAGTGGAGAGGATTCAGAAAGAGTTCAATTCTATACCCAGTCAACATGATCGTGTCTGGAATGAGTACTAGTCGTGGTGATGTCATGCTTACATTCACCTTCCCACAGAGCCTCACACTCAACATGGAGGCCTACATCAAGTATCTTGAGGGGGTAGTGCTGCTCTGAGTAAAGAGGATGGCTGCTGAAAGACACAATGTCTGGCAACTGGACTCTGCACTCTGCCACACAAACAGAAGAGCCAGTCATAGTTGTCAGACAATGCTTTTAACCACATCACCTCTTACATCTGACCACCTCACATCTGAAAAGGCCACCCCCTCAATTATTATTTGTGGGGGTGCAGTTGAATGAGAGTTCAACCAAACTCCTTGTAATACCAAAGATGAACTGAAGACAAGAATTATGACAGTATTCACGAACTTACACAAGGAGACGGTCCAGAAGAGTTGCAGGAGATTCCATTCATCTGGATGCCATGGTTAAAGCTAATGGGAAGTTTATTGAATAAATTTACTCTTTCGTATTTTAAGATATATTTGTGTAATTTTGATAAATATATCTACTCAAATAAATTGCTAGTGTTATTTTATTTATGCATAATTCAGACAACTCAGCCATTGCACCTTATATATATATATGTATATTAGTCATTCACATACAAGCCTTTTTTGCTGTCAATGTGGCTAGACACATCTACCTCCTTCAGGCCGTGATTGAATCTCAACTGATTTGGTGTCAGTTGGAGTTGCAACTCCCTAAGCCATCAGTGCATGGAATCAGAGAAGGGAAATTTTGACGTGTTGTATATAAGCAGTGTATGCACACGCCAGTCACCGAAAGAACTCAATTCATTTCTGAAGAGTCACGTATATATCACAGAATTGGAAACTGTTTTTAAAATTTTCTTCTCTAGAGGGCTCAAAGTGTTCCCTTGTTTTTTACATTTTATGTGTTCCAAACTGCAAAGTATGAATATTTATTATTTAGGTATATTTGAAGCTGATATAAACCTGCCCCATACTAATATCAACCAACCTCTATCTGTATTACCCTTTTGCACACTCTTATATAATATTTCATGTATGACGACTTTATGAAAATATCAAGTAAAATATTGGTTCACAGTACAGCCGTAACTGTTGCACATGACTGTGCATACCTATAAAGTACTGTATGCATGTATTGCACAAGTATTAAAAAAACATTAGTTATATAACCTTACGTATTTGAGAAGTGTTAAAAGACATGTAAGTTACTAAAACGAGTTGTGTTAGTCAGTACATATGTTTTTTCATAAAGTGGTGCAATACACTTCATAATTTATGTATTTTACCTTTCCTGATTAGAAAATACCTATTTTACTATTAAATACATTAAAATAACAAATTTTCATAATTTTCAATTTTCTGTGGACTTTCTGCTGTTTTTTGTAATTTCTGTGATATTAAATTTTATATATACATATATATATTTAGTGTATCGAGGCAGCAGATAAGTTTCTAAACATATACTGTTAAATATAAGAGACAATGAATGTCTATTATGTTTAATCATGAGCCGTTCTAAACATCCTATTTTGGCTTTAATTTCAGTTGAAAATAAAGATAAAAATACTCCAATGTTTGGATAATTTTTTATTAAGTTAGTTCTAAGCTTTCGGCTCACATGAGCCATCTTCAGAGAGATTACAAGGACGTTAACACAAAAACATCAATCATCAGCGATGATTTTATCTTGTGTTGACATAAAACTCTGCTAAGCAACAGCAACAGTTACCAAAAATAGCAAATGCAATTTGCAAATTTGTAATGTGATTCTATGACGTCACACTGCATGAGAGCTCGAAACGATAACAGAACCATATATTTCAATGCAATGTGTTATGACCAGATTTAAACATGATTTTATTAAGTGTGGGTTGTTTGGATTTAATGTAGATGGCCTCCAATATCTGAAGGTTCTTTTTACTGTGTGTATGAGTGAGGATTATTGTATTGTTGACTAAAAAATATATATTTTTAAAACCTTCGACACAGTGAGACTGCAAAAGGAAAACCATGAAATTTGCAAGGGAACACTGTATTTACGCTCTCACATCCTGATTGAACACTGTGGAGAAATGGTAGACTTTGTAAAAACAGTAGCTAATCAAGCATCTACGCATTGTTCATTCAGTAATGAATTTGAACACTTTCAGCTACTGGCATGTGTTACATTGTATATAACACACTAAAAGTCCACCTTCTTCTACCGAGCACCCATAGCTCAGTGGTAGAATCGCTGACTGATGACAATTCGGTTGGGTTTCAATTCTGGCTAGAAGCAATCAGATGTGTAACTGTACTGATGAGCTGTGATACAGCGAAACAGATCTGTCTGCGGATGACTATATTATTTAACTTTTATATTAGAACATGTGAATAACTACTACAAAATTATACATTGTTTGACATAATGCTCTATTTTAAGAGTGAGTCCTGTTTTAAATTAATATTTTGAATGTTGCAATTTTATTCTTCATTCTTTTACATTTGGATACATATATATATATATATATATATGAATTAAAAAACAAGAAAAAACTATTCTTAGCTCTAATTTTTGTTCACCTTGTTTCTTTACAGATACACTATCAGAAAATAAAATATATATATATAATAGAGAGAGTTGTGTATTTTGGCAACAGTCTCTCTCTAATACATGTTTTATTGAAAATGACAGACATGAGAATTTTCATATTTTTCTTGTGCATAAACAAGAGATCTCATTTTTTTTAACAAAGTCTTGAGAAATCACTGAAGAGATTATTTCCTCTAAGCACTTTAACCAAATTTATTAGCTATTTTCAACTGTTATATTAAAAATGGTGTGTAGGATGTGTATATATATATATATATATATATATATATATATATATGTGTGTGTGTGTGTGTGTGCACACACATTCTTTTTTCTGTACATGTAACTGAAGACAAATGAATTTTTTTTCTAAAAATTTTGTTTAACTTGTTTTCTTGTAATTGTTTTTACAAATGGTTCAATATTATAAATTTATTGATATTATTACTCTAAGATTTTTCAGCCACTTTGGCCATCTTCAAGAAATAAATTTGTTTCCAACAGGGGTAGATGTTTTCTTTCTCTGTTGTCACATTTTAATAGATTTTAGCAGTGTATTTTTGTGCCCCATGCAAGTGACATGATAATGAGAGCTGGAATTTTCCATTATCTCTATCAATGATTCTCGGCCTTTTTACCCATGAGCCACTTTTACTCTTAAGCTTTTTTGGTTGACTTCCATAATCATTCAATGAAGATGAAGCTGGTTTTACATTTTACTAATAGCTAAGTTTCGGAACTGTATTATAAAAATAGCAAATGTATACACTTTATTTTGAAGTAAAACTAATTCAGTCAAAATCAACTTGTATTTAACTACTAAATTCTATGGAACATTTATATACACTACTAAAATAATTTCTAATAATCAGTCAGTTATTTGCCATACATGATATATGCTTGGCCAATTATGTCTCAAAAGAGACATGACTGACTGGGCTGGATATTTTCCTGGAGTGTGTTTCCATGACTTTCTGTGGTAGATTGGGTGCAAACCAAGGCTATAGAACCTAATCTGTCTTGCTATTTAACCTATAACTAGAGGAAGAAGAAGATATATATATATATATATATATATATATATATATATATATATAGTAATATTTTTATTATTGGTATTTATAATTAAAACATTTTTCCACTGCTACACAAGAACTGTCATGTTTGAGTACTATAATAGTACTTCATCAGGCAATTTACAGTTTGCAAGAATTAGAAAATTATATATATATATATATATATATATATATAAATTTAAAACCAAATAATACTTCATCCAGACAATTAAAGTGGGGAGTAGATGGAATTCCTCATTCCTCTATCCATTGTTGACTTAACTTTCTATTGGTTTATCGAGCCGAACACACTAGAACTCCATCTATTCCCCACTTAATTGTCTGGATGAAGTATTATTTGGTTTTAAATTTCTGCACATTCTCTTAATCTTGTAACTATGAATTACCTGATGAAGTAGTATTGATAGTACTGAAACTCAATAGCTCTTGTGTAGCGGTGAAAAAAATGTTTTTATTATAAAAACCAATAATTAAAATACTTCTATAAATATTGTTTTACTATATATCAAGTACTTTTAAAAAGTAAAAGCTATGAATTGTGGATTGTTATTCCATTTGTTCTTACTCTAAGATATATATATATATATATATATATATATATATATATATATTTATAATTTACAGAATTAATGGGCTTTCAAGATTTGGTATTATTTGTTTTATTACCATAAACATTTTATTTAGTGGATATATGTATCTGAATAAATACTTATTTAGTAAATTGTAAAATTAATGTCTCCCGGCCTAGAGAGTGAAAATCTTATTAAATAAAATGTATTTCCTGATAGATTACTTTTCTGATTAAGAAAGAAATATAGGTTCATTTTCATTTTTCTTTGATAAGACTTTTGATCTGTGTGTTCTGACACACAATCATGTTCATGATGTGTGTGTGTGTGTGTGTGTGTGTGTGTATAAAATCTGATACAACATAATATGTCATGTCATTTTCTTGATATTTTTATGATCTGAATCTTATTTTATTATTCACTCGTATAAAGATATAATCAGTAATATGAATAATTTAAAAGTCTAAGAATAAACCTCAAATTTATGATAGAAAATCTGTTGTAGTTAAGTGGACCAGAAATTTTAGCCTTGGAAAAAAAAACCATTGGTACACATGGACATTTGTGCCTGCAAAAATTGGAGTGTCAAAAGAACAGTTTTTCCATGACATCACTATTGTTTTAACTACCTCCACTTCATAACAATCTTTATTATTTTTAAAAGAAATGATTAGAATTGTAATAAAACCTAAAAAATAATAAAAGTGAATTTATGCATCTTTTTGTTTTTGAAAATTTACTACAAAAGTGTTGGGGGGCACCCCTTTTTGCACAATAAATGGAATTGTCTAAGGTGTACATATGATCCTGCCTACAGAGAACGGCAGTGATTATCCCAGCGATTGTTAGAGAGAGTGGGTAGCAGGAGTTGAGTAGTTGGACCACCGCTTAGTTGGTCAGTTAAAATATAGACATATTACCCGGACTTATGCCTTCTTTACAAGATTATATATATACTAACAAGATTATACTAACAGTATTCCTAGTATTCGTGTATTTACTAATTCATGTTCCAGGTTGTATATATTTTGTTCAATATAAGTTACATTTTATCTCTTCATATCTGTTTTTGTAATGATTATTTTGTGTTGTTTCTAAACAAGGATCCACAACAAAAAGTAATAAACATTATTTATTAAATTGTTTATTTATACTATGTATCTATTTTATTTACTTATTTTTTTTAATCACATCACCCCGAGCAAGGTGGTAGCACCACTGATGTGTAGGGGGCTATATAAGAGTAAAAAGATTAGATAGAAGAGAGTGAAGAGAAAGACAAACCAATGAGAAAGAAGCAAGAGAAGGATGGGAATACAGGTGTGATGACAGTTGCACAGGTGGAGAGAAAGGAAAGGATATATGAGGTGGTGAAGAAAGAACTAGGGTCTGGGTGATGAAGAAAGAACTAGGGTCAAGTGGTTAAGAGATGAGTATTGACCTTGCATTTAAATTTCTTGAGGTTGTAGCCATCAGGAAAACAAGAATAAGGAAGCGAGTTCCACAGGCGGGAAGTGCGAGAAAAAAGCTGCAGGAGTAGAACTGTCATCTGCATTTGGTTGATCTAACTGTGAAAGGGTGAGACCCAGTTGCCAGTCTGGTTGCACGAGTAAACACCTGTTGCAGGGCACCAGTCGTTGGAGCAGAAGCCATGGAAGTATTTATAGAACAGACAAAGGGAAGCCACATCCCGTTGGTGGGAAAGTTGCTGGAGTCAAGCCGCCAAGAAAGTACCTATCACATTACTAATTCTCCTTTGGAGCCTGTCAAGAACACCGAGATGAACAGCAGAAGCACCTGACCATATATGGCAGCAGTACTCCATGCATGGACAAATGGTTGATTTATCAACTAATTGCTAACTGATTCAAATTTTATAAAATGGCAAACAATAAAGATTTTCTTACAGTTTGTTCACATATTTTAATTTGATAAATGCAATTTTTTATAAATAAAAAATTGTTTCTATACTTATTTCCTTATAAATTGGTAAAAAATAAATACTGCATTGTATTAGTTTTAATTGTATCAGTTTTTGAAAAATTTTAAATATAAAATTATAGTAAATAAATAATCTAATAAATACATAATGTTTAATACATGTGTTGGTTTGGTGGTTGATTTTGTTTAGCGGCATATCAATACCACTATGGGTTATTTAATGTCGAAATCTAAATATTCAGAACACCATTTTATGGCTTCAACTCATTATATTTTAAATGTAACTGTATGCCTTCAACTACAGAAAAATGTACTGTTAGTCATTTTGCGATAAAATGTTTTGTTGCTAATTTTACTATGAACATGTATTGATGGTAATTTTTAATAAAAATGTATTGGGAGTATTTTTACAATAAAAATGTCTTTTTATGCTTCCATAGTATTTTAATTTTATTTAAAGGTTCACTATTTGCCCATAGCTTGGATCCTAACTGGTGCTACCACCCTGGGTCAAGGTAGATCTGGGAACAGTAATTAAAAGTTTCTAAGAGTGGCTTACGGCCATATCACGTTGAATACATGGTTCTCGCTTGATCACCGAAGTTAAGCAATGTTGAGCCTGGTTAGTACTTAGATGGGTGAACGTTTGGGAATACCAGGTGCTGTAAGCGTATAGTGATGGATGTGCATTGTGGTGCAGTGGATATTGGCTCAGAAAGAGAAATCAATGAGCCGAGTTCAAATTCCAGTTGAATACCCTGCATTCACTTAAGCACTGTTACCCTTGGGAAAGGTATTAATTCGTCCCTTCCCTCCAGTTATGATTTAAATAACAGAGTAGGACTTGGGGACCCTGCCCTTAAAAACAAATCCCAATGAATCTTGATACTCAAAAAGAAAAAAGTATTACTAAACACAAAACTTATATAAAAACAACAATAAATTGTTGAAAGAAAAAGATATGACCAGCAATAAAGAAATAAAAATTTAGTTGGCAATAAATGACCCTCTGAGGTTGATATTTTTTTTCATCATATCACCCCGAGCAAGGTGGTAAGGCCACTGATATGCAGGGGGCTACGTAAGAGTGAAAAGATTGGAAAAGAGAAAGCCGGAAACCACATCCTAGACAGGGAACAAGAGATGAGCCTCTTTACCTGTTCAATAGACGTGGGTGGAGTATGAACTGGGCGATAAAAACAAAGCAACCAGCCAACCAACTAAGAAGAGAATATTTTTGTTGTAAATTCTCACAAACTAACAAAAAAAAAAAAGAAAATGAAATGAGCAAATTTTTTTCATCATATGTTTAGGTTTATTACAATTTTAATAATTGCTTTTTTAAAATAATAAACATTACTAAAAAGTGAAGGTAGTTAAAATAATAGCGGTGTCAAAGGAAAATCTGTCCTTTTATCACTTTGTTTTTTGTAGGCACAAATATGAATCAATGATTCTTTTGTAAGAAAAGAGATTTGTAAAATATTTTCAAAATGAAAGTAAACATACTTTTGGCATCCATCCATGATGAGATAGATTCAACTAATCAATCATAAAGATGAAAGAAACAGAAGAAGTTTAATGTTTAAGAATTTCAAAATAGTTTCTTTGTTAAAACAATTTTAAAAGTGGTCCCTACAGATTTATTGTACATTGTTAATGGCCAAGAAGTGTCCATAGTGAACACAGTTAAAGAAGTTCAGGTTGATGAATTTTTGTTGTGTGGTGTAGTCAATATTTTAAAATATTCAATGATATGAATTGCAAAACTATGATACAATATTTTATAATGTGTAATATTATGATCATATAATATTGGTTTAATTCATAATTTTTTAGATTTCGCTATTTTTTTAGATTTTAATATTTGAAAATACTGTACAATGACCAACTCATATTAAAGAAGTCAAAATAGATTTTATTTTGGTTGAAAGTTGAAAAATATTAAAGAATAGAATTTTTACGGACACCATACTATTGCAATATGAAAACTTGTGTGCAATAATATGTACATAATAACGCACAATATAAAAACTGTGCAATAATATCAACAATAATGCACAGTAAGAAAAACTGCGCAATAATATTATTGCACAATATAAAATATTGTGCAATATTAATATAATAGTTTTATATATATGAATTATTTAATATATCAAGGTAATATTTTACAATATCAAATTATAAGATACTCATATGTAGTCTGATTAAAAATTTAATGTTAATAGTGAAAATAAGGTCAATATATTGATTACATTATTACCCCATGTTAAACATTGGGCAATATTACTAAACAATAAAAATTGACAACATACAAAGAAATTTAAAATGTAAGTAATTTAGGAGCAATATTTTAAAATATTGATTTGTATGAGAATAGTATTGTGCAATTTCCAACTTTTTGTAGATAATCTTGTTAAAAGAAGTATTGCACAATATGAAAAATATTGTACAATAATGTTCAGTAGGGGCCACTTCACAGCTGCTATAGTTTTCAATGTTTGGTTGCTGATAAAGGAAATTTGCACAAAATATTTAAGACAAGCAAATGATATTTTTCTGATAGAAAATATAGACTTAAATCAATTACAAAAAAGAAGGAAAGGATTTTCTAGTGAGAATACTTTTTGTTTCCTTGAATTTTTTTTTTAAAAAGATTCAGTTTAATCAGAAAACAAAAAAGAAATATCGTTTGTTGAGATGAAATCAGTTTCAAAATGTGCATTTGAAAAAGAAGATCAAAAGAAAAAAATAACTTTTTATGAGACATATTTTAAGGTAATTAATATAGGTGGTCAATATACAGGTGTATTGATGACATCAAATAAATATATTTTTCTTTTTTTTAGTCCTTATCAACAGATGCATTTAAGGCCAACAGAGAATACGAGGAAAGAAAAAGAGTTTTTTTTTCAATTTTTAGGGGTCAAGTGGAAGGGAAATTGTTGGAGAAAATTAAAAGCAAATAATTTTTGCTCAAATAAAAAATATTTTATAAGCATAACATAAATAAGGGTCACTTAATTGAATATATATATATATATATATATATATGATAGGATAAAGAACAAACAGGAATCATTTATCAATCTAACATGTTTAACTTTTAGTGAGGCTTCATCAAAGAATGAAAGATGGAGAAAAAAGAAAGAAATTCTGGTATTTTTATTTTTGAGTTATTTGATTCTAATCGGTTAAGTAGGTTTTATGTGCATTTGATTGGTTAAGCAGTGTTATTATAAGTTATGGTGTTCGGAATTCAAAGAGAGATAACGTTCAGTGACCTCATGATCATGATAAATTATAAAAAAATCTCATTTCCATGACTGTTGAAAAAAGGAAACCATTCTATTGGTTGGAAATTTATAGAAATTCTATTTTTATGAAATCATAGGAATTAGATTTTTTATCTTTATTTCTTGGAATTGCAAGATCCCTAAAGACGTCTCATTTCAAAACTCCCCCAAAATATCGGATTTCAAACCTAAAAGAAAAATATAAACATTGCTTTCTGTATGTAAGTGTATAAAAATTATTGTTTGTGTATGTGGGATTTGGATAATTAATAATACCCATTATCATCTGAATCCCACAGAGACAAATTAAAATTAGGATACAATATACATAAAGCAATATTCATGTTTTTTCAGTTAGGGTTAGAACTGTCAAATTTTTTGCAGCTTTGAAAGGACGTTTCGTATCTCCTTGAGTTCAGAACACCATAAATTATGCTAATGCTGCTTAACAAATCAAATACACATTAAGTCTGCTTAACCAATAAAATTTTAAGCAGACAAAAATAAAAATACCAGAATTCTCTGATGAAGCATGAATAAAAGTGAAAAAGTTTGATTGATAAAAGTTTCCTATTTGTTCTTTATCCTATCATTCTGTCGGAGTCTGATCTGTATTTGATCCCAATTCATATATATATATATATATATATATATATATATGCTTTTGTACAGATTGTGAACATCATTCAAGTAATGTACACCCTCAAGTGGTTGCTGTTAAATGGTATACTATATTCAGTTAATAGTATACTAATGATATTGTATATAATAACTACATCATGTAGCTGTTTCAAATCCAGCAAATATTAAAGTATACATATTTGTCACATTCTGGTAATATATATATATATATATATATATATATATATAATCCTTGTTTTTTTTGTCTTTTTAATTACGAAATGTAATTATTATCTCATTTGTTTTTTCTTAAAATTACAAACAACACAATTAACAGCAGTAAAATTTATCAGACATGGGAAAAAACTGTCATCATAAATGATTATTATTATTATTATTATTATTATAACACTTAGAGAAGAGCATGATTTAAGAAAAGATAATATACAATGTTTAAGAAGAATATATTTAAAAATTTCATACAAGTAATAAAATATATAAAAAAATACAAACCTTTGTACAAATGCTGCTTGTTTTGAAGAAAAACAATTGTATTGGTAATTAATGTGACAAAGAAAAGAAAACTCAGCCATGTGCAATTAGAATGCAACTAATACAGAAGTAACATGATGGGGTTCATGTACATCTTGAAGTTTTCTGTCAGTTGATTAGTCAGTAGGAGTTTAGTATAAATATTATAGAATACACCCATCATTTTGTTATTCTGTGAAAGAGGGATGTTCATAATTTGCATAATTATCTTCATGCATTTTAATAGTTGTAAGGTTAGAGTTTGGATATTTTTTAGACAGTGTAGTTATGTCTTTAAGGTACACTTACTGTGCTTCATTTGTTTGTTGCATGGATTACCTGGACAACAGTTTTTTTTATCAAAACAAGTGGCATCTGTAGAAAGACTTTATAATACTATAAGTATAGTTTATAATACTACTTGTATGCAATTTTTAAACTTCACTTGAAGATAAACATGCTGTTGATATATTGTTAAATACTGTCTTTTCTTTTTCTTTTTCTTTTTAAATCATGCTCTTTTCTTGGTGTTTATTGGAAGAGTTATGTCAATCATTTTGTTTTATTAATAATAATAATAATAATATTCAGGTATATCAGTGATTTTCTGGTAACTGCCAACCCATGCACCAATCTTAATCCGGACAATGTTACAAGCACCCTCAATATCTCGGGTGGGTACCGGAAGACTGTAAAATTCTTTTGTATTCTTCACTATTCAGAACAACTAAAAGAATAATAATCTAAAGAATAATGTATATGCAGCCTTCTTACCATTTTTCACATTCTTTATCCAACTCCAAGACCAAGGAATATTGCATTTTATAAAGGCTAAGTATTGCTTACATTCAGAGAAGCTTATGGTAAATTCTGAAAGCTGTTTATCAAAGAATTTTGAGAAATATTTAAAATCTCAGACAATCGTAAGATAGGAGGTATGCCAAATTTTGTGGGTTAGACATGTATTACTGAATTTTGATTATATGACTTCTGGTAAATTTGGTCTGGCAATATGGATAATCTTATAAAAATTCTGGAACAAAGAATGCAAGAAAATCAGTGATATACCTTTAGTAGTTTTAAATAGTTGCAGTGGTATTTACAAATACATACACTTTGGTATCAGAGGGAGATAATTATGTTTTTCCTTTCTCTTTTTTGTTTGTTTTTAAATATGCCAGTGTTGCAAAACAGGAGTGCAAATGTTAAACAGAATTAAAGAATTTCAAAAGAAAAAACAAAATACAGTATTTTAATCTGTCCTTTTTTAGAAGGAGGCTTGAAAATATTATCTCAAAAATATGAAAGAAACTTTTATTTCATTTTTTATTTTATTTGGAAAACTCTTTTCGTAGTAATCGCAGCTGTGATGATGTGTTTGTTAAACGTAACCTGAAAATAAATAAATATGTATAAAGATTTAAATAAAAAAAGAATTTTCTAAATTTTCAAATCATCTTTAAACTAGAAAGAATGTAAATAATGAAATGGTGAAGAAATTAAAAACAAAATTAGAAAGATTTTAAAAACAAAAACATGTAAAAAACACAAACATTAAAAAAATTTTAATTATTCTAACTTAAATATATTTTTAATGCAAATTATTTTGACCTGTTAACATCTAGAATAGTAGAAAAATGTACTCATATTGAACAACTGTTATGTTTATTGCTGTCATAAAATGCACATATGTGCCAGGTATTTACCTGACACATATAACTAATTTATATACACTATTTATTGTTCGGACTGTTTTTCTCATCTTTGTTGTCATATTCTATGACGTATTGGCTGTTGTATGCTCTGGCCTTCTTCAGATGATACATTGGAATTTTGAACTGAACCTTTATTTTGTCCACTGGAGTAGACTGTTCTAGTTTCACATGTGCTGCCTTTTCCAGATCTTTCAGTCACAGTTATTTCCCTTGAGTTACTCAACTCTCAAAGTTAAGCTCTTCCATGGCCAGGTATTGAACTCTTTGGGTCAAATCCCTTAAGTCAAGAATTGTGAGTTCAATACCTGGAAAAAAGTGAACAAAAACTTAAAGAGTTGAGTGACTAAAAAAAAGTAACTGAGATATCTAGAAGCAGCATGGCATGTGAAACTAGAACAATCTACCTCAGTAAATGAAATAAAGGGTTCAGTTTGAAATTCCAACATATATAACCTGAAGAAGGCCGGAGTGTACAATGCCTGAAATGTTGTGAATATGACAACAAAGATGAGGACAACAGTCAGAATAGTGTAACTAGTTATGATACCTCATTTCAGCTATACAGACTGATAAGTAATTTATGTATTGCCTCTGATGTAATATAAATTCTGAGTACTCTAAAAAGACAAATGGCCCAGTAGATATAGGCGTTGGTTAGTTCCAGTGAGTTGACCCAAAGAGTAGGGAGTTCAATACCAGGCTACAGCAGTGGTGAACAAATAACTTATAGTGTTAAATTAAAGGGAGATAACTACATGGCTACCAGAAGTAGCATCACACATGGAATGAGAATGATATACCCCAGTGATTGAAATAAAAGGCTCGTTTCAAAATTCCTAGCACCTGAAGAAGACTGGAGCGTACAATGGCCAAAACATTGTAAACATGGCAATAATGATGAGGACAACAGTCCGAACAATATAAATACTACCTCATCAAAAAATATAGACAAATACTTTAAAATTGATCTGATAATTATTTCTGATATTATTTATGAAGTTATGAAATAATTTTCATGAGTAGTTTATTTATGATTGTCTTATACTTTTAGATTCTTATTTGTACATTTTAATATAATATTCAGGTAAGTTAATACACTATTTCTATTTCATAAATAAACTCATTGCAGTGTAATGGTTAGCAAGATGGTTTCACTAAATTAATTATGACTGAATAGGGAGTTTGATCTTCACTGGGTACCCCATAATTTTGGCCTTGTGCCACATCTAAGCTATTCTTAGAAAATCACCATAAATAAATGATATTAAATGTGCAAAAAGAATTTAATTATTTTAATAATCATTTCATCCCAAGCAAGGCAGGACTACTACTGGTGTGCAGGGGGTTTACAGTGAGTAAAAAACAAGATACAGGGGATGTTAAAGAAAGGATAAGAGAAGAATTGGAATCAGAGAGATAGAAGATGGCTGTTGGTGTTGCATATAAACTTTTGGAAATTGTAGCTATCAGGGAAGCAAGCAAACAGAAGGGAGTTCCACAAACAGGAAGGGCAAGAAAACAACTATTAGAGTAAGAGTGGTGGTTACATTTAACTATTTAAATGGTAAAAGAGTGGGACCATGATACTAATCTAGTAGCACATGTAAATACATGCTGTTGGGGCACCAGGAAAAGAAGCTTGTCAGAGCAGTCAGTCAGTCAGTTAAGTGCCATATGTGATACATGCTTGGGTGATCATGTCTCGAAAGAGACATGACTGACTGGGCAGAAAGTTATCCCGCAGTAGGTTGCCATTGCTTTCTGCGGTAGACTGGTTGCCGACCAAGGCTATAGAACCCAATCTATCCTGTTATTTAACCCATAACTGGAAGGAATAGCCGGATTAATACCTTTCCCAAAGGCATTTGCGTGTAAGTAAATGCAATGAATTCGCCTAGAATTCGAACTCGGCTCGCCGATTTCTCGTTCTGAGCTGATATCCAATGCACCACAACACACATCCTATCAGAGCAGTACTCATGCAAAATACTTGTAGAAAAGACAGAGGGAAGCCACATCACATCGGTGAGAAAGTAAACTGAAGGCCAGTTGCTAAGTCAGGATTGATATCATTGTAGATCCTTCTTGGATTTTGTCAAGAACCTCAAGATGAATAGTAGGAGCACCCGACCAGATATAGCAACAGTATTCAATATATATATATATAAATATATATATATATATATATATATATTAGCAATCCCCATAGACTGGAAATAGACCCACATATATCTTCAAACAAACTTCTGTCAAGAAAAATAACTGAAATTTATATAACAACCAAGATGTGCCACCAAAACATAGCAGTGCTGTGGCATTAACAAAAAGCACCCGTCACATCAGGTTTTGCATTGTTAACAAAAACAGCCCTGAATGTACCATGGTTAATGTTTATTGCTTGGCTAAGATAATAATCACTTAAATACATATTCCGTAGTTTAACTTATTTGAAATCAAAAAGGTCCTTCAACTGTGTTCTGACATTAAAGCCACTTTTATTTCAAGACAACCTATACAAGCTTGTATCAATCAGTTAAGTGCCATATGTGACACACGCTTTGGGTGATCATGTTTCGAAAGAGACATGATTATCCCGAAATTATTTTGAAAGATTATCCTGCAATAGGTTGCCATTGCTTTCTGTGGTAAAATGGTAGCCAGCCAAGGCTACAGAACCCAATTTGTCCTATTATTTAACCCATAACTGGAGGGAAGATATGGATTAATACCTTTCCCAAGGGTAATTGTGCGTAAGTGAAAGCAATGAATTTGACAAGCTTATATAGAAGACCCAAAAGTGCCACCACCATAAAAGTGTTGCCTAGGGTGAAACCTCCCCGCCCCCCCAATGAGTTATGCTAATGAGGCTCCATGCCTTGATTGACTATTACAGCTTAAGTGCAACCCAGACAACAAGTGAAAAATATTAGAGACAAAGACTTTCTATTAAAACAGAACTACATTTTCTTGAATAAAATGTCTCAATTTAATTTTTCAAGACTAATTACTCCATCACTACTGATCAAACCCTGAACTACCATGAGTTATGATGAATGGATGTCCCCTCAAGGAGGCACTGTGTCTTGAGGGAATCTTGGATCTCAAAGTTACACTTGACTTCAAGTAGAACTCTTATATAAGATCCATTGCTAAAGATGCAGGTATAATGATTGGCTCCCTGTACTGCTTCAGTAAGTACCTGACTCCTCGTGCTATCCTCGACTTTTATAAGAGCCAGATAAGGTGGAAAATGAAATACTGTTGCCATATTTGGGTGTGAGCTACCCAGTCCTTACTTTCCAGTTTTGATAGTTAGAAAGCATTTTTCAAATGTTGATGGAGAAGATTTATTTTCCACCCTCTGACCGCTCTGTGATGGGCAAGATATCCTGAGTCTCTCACTGCCCTTTTGCCACTTCCATGGAAAGTGCTCAGATGAAGTACATTCCTTGGTTCCACCAGGTCTAATAATCATGACTAGGACCAGTCAGTTAAGTGCCATACGTGATACATGCTTGGGTGATCATGTCTTGAAAGAGACATGACTGACTGGGCAGAAGATTATCCCTCAGGAGGTTGCCATTGCTTTCTGCAGTAGACTGGTTGCCAGCCAAGGCTACAGAACCCAATCTGTCCTGTTATCTAACCCATAACTGGAAGGAAGAGATATAAGGGTATTTGTGTGTAAGTGAATGCAAGAAATTCAGCTGGAATTTGAACTCAGCTCCCTGATTTCTCATTCCGAGTTGATATCCACTGCACCACAACTAGGACCAGCCATGCCATTTAAATAGTAACAAACCACTGACATTCTATCCACATTCCGTTAGTGAGAAGTAAATTCTTAACCTGTTCTAGTTTAGGATTTAATCATTATTTTCCTAACTTATTTCTATAAAACTGTATTTCTTACTCTGCCTTGAAAAGATCTTGGGCTTTGTACAGCATGAATATTATTGTAAAAAAAAAAAAAGTCTCATAAACTTCTATTCTCAGCATAACAAAATAAAATCCAGAATAATTTTTGGCTTTTGTTTAAGAGTCAGTCAGTTAAGTGCTGTAAGTGATACATGCTTGGACAATCATGTCGAAAAAGAGACATGACTGACTAGGCAGAAAACTTTCCCACACTGGGTTACTAATCAAGACTACACAAGCTAATCTGTCCTGCTATTTAACCCATAGCTAGAGGCAGAAGAAATGAAACCATAATCTCTTCCAAGGTTATTTGTGAACTGGAATTTGAACTCTGCTCTTCGATTTTTTGTTTCGAGCCAATATCAACTGCACCACAATGCACATTTAAGAGTCAGTCTGTCAGTTAAATGCCATACGTGATACACAATCCTCATCATCCTTCTGTAGAACCATAATTAGGGACAGCGCAATAGGGAAAAATGCTTGTCAGATCAGTTGCCATGAAAATATTTGTAGAAAAGACAAATGAGTAAAAATGCAGTATATATATACTTAATTTATAAGTAGGGATTTTATTTTTTTATAATTTTTTATTTTATTTTATAAGTAGCAAAGAATTTAACTCAAATATAAAATAACCTTATTTTATTAGTACTGCTTGTATTAATTCCTGACCACTGAAATCACTTTCTTACTTTGCGTTCATAGTTGATATTACTGAAAAGAAAAAATTATAAGATCACATGAAAATTATGTAAAGTAACTTAACCACAGTACTTTTTCTGTCATTTTTAATGAAACTTGCATAAAAGATGGACTGCTGCCTAAATACACAATTTTATATATATATATATATATATATATATTTAAAATTTATAACATGTAAAAAAACTCTTTCATTACTTTGCATTTTTCCCTTTATTAAATCCTTTTACCTTGTATGGAAATTTTTTCAAAAAATGAAAGTTAAGCGTTATTTCCATAAAATCAAAATTTTTAAATAAAAGCATTTATTCCCATCATTGTTGACTACCTGATGAAACATTGTTCTTTCAATTTGTACAATTTTTTAGTAGTTTTTTACATGTTATAATGTAATAATTCATTATATATGTGTGTGTGTATATGTATACATATATATAAGCATGCGGTGTAGATATAGAAGAATCCAAAGGAGTATCCTGCACATACAGTGATAGGATAACTCTCCAAGAGAGCTCTAAATATATATGTATATAAATACATATAGAGCAAATATAAGAAAAATGTCAGGCAGACACATTATTTCATGGTAAATCGGAAGCATAGGCCTATTTCAGGCAAACCATCATCAGCTTTTGTCTTTATTGTTCGAGTAAAATCTTCTGTACAATAAAGACGGAAGCTGATGAGGGTTCACCTGAAATAGGCCATACCATGAAATAATGTATCTGCCTAAATTTGTCATGTGTATATATATATATATATATATATATATATATATATATATATATATATAGGTACCTCCATTAATTCACTGAAAAAACAGTATAGTACAAAGAAAAAAAGCCCTGACCTGAGTGTATACATTTAAGTCCCCTACACGAAAGTCGGATGTGCGTTGAAGTGCAATGAATGTCGGCTCGGAATGAGAAATCAGGAAGCCGAGTTTGAATTCCACTTGAATTCCTTACATTCACTTATGTACAAATACCCTTGGGAAAGGTATTAATCTGTCTCTTCTCTCCAGTTATGGGTTAAATAACAGGACAAATTGGGTTCTATAGCCTTCGTTGGCAACCAGTCTACTGCAGAAAGCAATGGCAACCTACTATGGGATAGTATTCTGCCCAGTTAGTCATGTCTCAAAAGAAACATGATTGCCCAAGTGTGCATCATGTATAGCACTTAACTGACTGACTGACACTAAAGTTGACCTTGTGTCACATCCCATCTTAATGAGAAGATGACGTAAATATCATACAATGAGGAATACCACTTGACAATATATAGCAACATTTTGTTCTCACTATTAATGTTATCTTACATTAAACTATTCAAAATTCACTAGGTACTAAGATAAACAGTGAACATTAAATCAACTAATACACACACACATATATATATATATATATATATATATATATATATATATCTCGAAAATATTTACATTATGGAGAAATTATAAAATCAGAGCTGGTAAAAGAAGGGTATAATGTAATTATTAGAGCAGTAGAAATTTGAGCAAGGGTTTTGTTGCAGGCACTCTGTACTAATTTCTGGGCCAAATTGGAATCAAAGGGAGTAATAGGGTCAGAAGTATTAAATGCCTAATAGAAGTAACTAAAAATAGCTTTATGTGGATATGGGAAAAAAATGATTTCATAGAACATTTTATCAATCATGGCGGCAGGACATGACTGATCATGAATGTGTAATGATGTTCACGTTGCATTCTCAGAATGCGAGGCTTGCCGTTGTCTTTTTTTTGTAAATCTAATTTTGTTGTTAGACATTTGAACTAGTATATCTACAATACACTAGTATATCATTATAGTGAAGCCGCACATCACTGAGGTGGTGGGGGCATGTGCAAGTGAAACTGTTGAGAGGAAGGCCCCGAAACAGTGCCCATTCTCTCCTGATGACCCCAAATTTAAATATAAATTTGAGAGAAACACATTAAAAGAATTTCAATGAAACCATATGTTGTAGAGATGCTTGGTGGAAATGTCATTAGCATGAGGAGCATTACACATTCAGCTCACTTCAGGTGAGTTTCAATTACTTTCCAGTAATTTCCTTCCTTTATATATATATATATATATGTTATTATAATTATACTCATCTCAAAAACCTTCCTTGAAAACTATCAAATGAAGGAAAAAATGGTTGTAAAAAAAGAAAGAACTTAGAGCATGAAAGTCAGTCAAAAGTGTAATCAGCACAAAGCCCAAAGAAAAAACCTGACACAAGTAACCATCTAACAGAAAGTGCTCAATACAAAAGTAGAGCAAACTAAATAGCACCTTATGAGCCAGATGAACCTACCTAGGTTTCTCCTAAATGGATCATCAGTGGAAGCTAACTGTAACCCAGAGCCAGCTTTCCTTGACGATTCATTTAGGAGAAACCTAGGAAGGTTTGTCTTGCTCATTAGTACTCTAGATATATATATATATATATATATATATATATATATATATATATATATAGAATAATGATGATCCACGTATACTGTCTTAATATGTATAGGAAAAACTACTAAAAAGTTGTAAGTTTAAAAATATATTTATTTTTTTCTGTTATCATATATATATATATATATATATATATATATATATATGATATTTCAGATCAGCCTCGGCCTTTCATCAGAAACAAATGATTTTAAAATTTAAACTAGAAGCGTTCGCCACGAGAGCGTTTGGCGAGAGATGTTTACATCACGTGACATAGAAACTGATAGAGTTTTTTAATATTTGTAAACGTAAACCTATCTCTAATCATACTTTTAAATGTTGTTTTAAAGAAAATTTTTTTAACTGTATCTAAAAAATGTTTAACTATTGAAATATTTATAAAGATTCAAAACACCTAAGTCCCTATTTAACCCTAGCCTGTATGTATTTAATTTTAAAATCCAGTATTTTTCTTTCTTTCTGCGTGAGTATGTAGAACTAAAATCAGAATCTATATGTAAACATTTGCAGTTTTCTAATGTGTGTCTTGGTTGATTGAAGTGTTCTGCTATGGGTGAATAAGGGTTGTTTTGGCATATGCTTAGTTTATGATTTTTGAAATGGAATCTGAAACTGTTTCCAGATTCACCAATATATCCACTATTTGGACATATTAAACAGAAGAGAAAATATATTATATTTTGGCTGTCACAGGTGATATATATATATATATATATATATATATATATATATATATATAATATTTATATTGTGAAGATGTTGCAGAGACAACAATGGTGTTTCTTCTTACATGAATATTTATATTTAAAATTAACACCACAATTCATAAAAAGTTGTTCTTATTGTTTCTGTCTTTTATAGGCTGGAGTTCAGTCAATCAAGTGCAGTACATGATACATGCTTGGGCAATTATGTCTCTTTCAATCAAAGACTTTTAAGGCAGATGATGTTCCCACAGTTGCCTGCCATTTCTTTCTGTGGTAGACTGGTTGCCAACCAAGGCTAAAGAATGTAATCTGTCCTGCTATTTAACCCATAGATGGAGGGAGAAGAGATGGATTAATATCTTTCTCAAGGGTATGTGTATGTAAGTGAATACAACAAATTCAACTGGAACTCAAACTTAGCTCTGATTTTTCATTCTGAACTGATATCTATTAGACCAAAAAGCCCATCCTGGAGTTATCAACTCTTAAACAAAATAAAGAAGTATGTTTTTTCTTCAGTGTTGGGGTGCAGTAGATATCAGCTCAGAATGAAAAATCAAAGAGTTGAGTTTGAATTCCAGTTAAATTCATTGCATTCACTTATGTGCAACTACCCTTGGGAAGGTATCAATCCGTCTCTTCTCCCTCCAGCTATGGGTTAAATAGCAGGATAGATTGGGTTCTATATCTTTGGTTGACAACCAGTCTACTACAGAAAGTAATGGCAACCTACTGTAAGAAAATCTTCTGCTCAGTCAGTCATATCTTGAAAAAGACATGATTGCCCAAACATGTATCACAAATGGCATTTAACTGAAATGCCATTTGTGATACATTTAAACGTGTGTAAAACTACTCCACAACATATTCATAACAATTCAACTACTGTACTCTCCGACTTATTTCAGGTGTGTGTCATACAAAGATTGGCTGTAAAGTTCATAGGCTGGCCAAGAGATAATAATGATAATTATAATGGCTGGCCACTTGTATCCAAGGATGCCTGCCTAACAGTCCAGTTAACTCATAGAAGGAGGGAGAAGAAATGGATCCACACCTCTTCCAAGGGTATCTGTGCAGAAGTGAATGCAATGAATTCAACTGGAATTTGTACTTGACTCTCCAATTACTTGTTCTGAGCTGATATCAACAGCACATTGGTGATTGTTTGACACTCTCAGAGCCCACCTGTGGTGTTTACTGCAATAGAACACTAGCATATTTTTGGCTTGATCTGGCTCTTATAAAGGTAGAGGAGTCAGGTACTTGGAGATGCTTGTGAACATTGAATACTGGAAAGTAAGGTCTGGGAAGCTCCTATATGGCAAAACTATTCTATTTTTTGCTTGATCTGGCTCTTGTAAAGGTAGAGGATAGCATGAGGAGTCAGGTACTTGGATATGCTTATGAACTTTGAATACTGGAAAGTAAGGTCTGGGAAGCTCCTATATGGCAAAACTATTCTATTTTTTGCTTGATCTGGCTCTTGTAAAGGTAGAGGATAGCATGAGGAGTCAGGTACTTGGATATGCTTATGAACTTTGAATACTGGAAAGTAAGGTCTGGGAAGCTCCTATATGGCAAAACTATTCTATTTTTTGCTTGATCTGGCTCTTGTAAAGGTAGAGGATAGCATGAGGAGTCAGGTACTTGGATATGCTTATGAACTTTGAATACTGGAAAGTAGGGTCTGGGAAGCTCCTATATGGCAAAACTATTCTATTTTTTGCTTGATCTGGCTCTTGTAAAGGTAGAGGATAGCATGAGGAGTCAGGTACTTGGATATGCTTATGAACTTTGAATACTGGAAAGTAAGGTCTGGGAAGCTCCTATATGGCAAAACTATTCTATTTTTTGCTTGATCTGGCTCTTGTAAAGGTAGAGGATAGCATGAGGAGTCAGGTACTTGGATATGCTTATGAACTTTGAATACTGGAAAGTAAGGTCTGGGAACTCCTATATGGCAAAACTATTCTATTTTTTGCTTGATCTGGCTCTTGTAAAGGTAGAGGATAGCATGAGGAGTCAGGTACTTGGATATGCTTATGAACTTTGAATACTGGAAAGTAAGGTCTGGGAAGCTCCTATATGGCAAAACTATTCTATTTTTTGCTTGATCTGGCTCTTGTAAAGGTAGAGGATAGCATGAGGAGTCAGGTACTTGGATATGCTTATGAACTTTGAATACTGGAAAGTAAGGTCTGGGAAGCTCCTATATGGCAAAACTATTCTATTTTTTGCTTGATCTGGCTCTTGTAAAGGTAGAGGATAGCATGAGGAGTCAGGTACTTGGATATGCTTATGAACTTTGAATACTGGAAAGTAAGGTCTGGGAAGCTCCTATATGGCAAAACTATTCTATTTTTTGCTTGATCTGGCTCTTGTAAAGGTAGAGGATAGCATGAGGAGTCAGGTACTTGGATATGCTTATGAACTTTGAATACTGGAAAGTAAGGTCTGGGAAGCTCCTATATGGCAAAACTATTCTCTTTTTTGCTTGATCTGGCTCTTGTAAAGGTAGAGGATAGCATGAGGAGTCAGGTACTTGGATATGCTTATGAACTTTGAATACTGGAAAGTAAGGTCTGGGAAGCTCCTATATAATACGAGTGTTGAAACCTGATCAGCCAAACTGTTGGTACCAACCTTTATAATTGAGTCAGATACTAAGATTGTCTTCCTTTTTGTAACCACTCGGCTGTGCACCTATATTAACTGGAAAGTGATTTCTCTCACTAAAAATGTTTTTTTTTAAAAAAATGATCAGAGATTGTCTTCCTACGGAAATATTCCCCTCACTGAAAAATCAACTATGGAGATATTTGAACCTCATGGTTAGAACGCCAACATTCTAACCACTCAACTGTGCACCTATATAACTGATAACTGATCTCTCTCACTAAAAATGCTTTTTTAAAAAATTATCATGTCTGCAATACCTCTAACCATAATTCGACTCCAATATGTTTCTAATTAATGCACTTCAGCTTACTGATTGTATGTTAAAAGAATCAGTTTCTTTGAATATTTCTAACTTTAAGTCAACAAATGACTTCTGAAGCTGGTGCAAGGGAGATGAGTTGAAATGTAATTTTAATTAGTCAACTTGCGCTTTAAAAACACATAAGAGTACAAATGAAGTGTCTTCACTGGAAATTTAATGACTTTCTAACAATTATGGTTGCTCATCATGAGAACTTTTTTAGTTTTTGTTATAGATACACTTCATTTCTTGTCCACAAAATTTGTTATGCTTATTTACAGACCTAGTTAATGCTGTCACCAAAAATTTAACCAGTGGTTAAATGTTTCAAAAGCAAAAGAAAAAAAACAACAAAAACATTATTTACATTGTTCGGACTGTTGTCCTTATCGTTAATGCCATGTTTACGACGTTTCAGCCACTGTACGCTCCAACCCTCATGACTTCTGCTCCAATGAACTTAAGTCACTGGTGCCTCTGCCACATGAGTTTACTTGTGCAACCAGAATGGCAACTGGGTCCCACACATTCACAGTTAGATCAACCAAATGCAGCCGACAATTCTATTTCAGCTTGCTTCTTTTCTTGCGCTTCCTGCCTGTGGAACTCCCTTCCATTTTCTTGCTTTCCTGATGGCTACAACCTCCAGGAATTTAAATGCAATGTCAATACCCATTTCTTAACCACTTGACTTCAGTTCTTTCTACATCACCCTATATATCTTTTCCTTTCTCTCCACTTTTGTAACTGTCAACACACACGTATTCCCATCGTTCTCTTGCTCCTTTCTAACTGGTTCGTCTTTCTCTTTACTCTCCTCCTATCTAATCTTTTTACTCTTATGTAGCCCCCTGCACATCAGTGGCATTATTTAATGCAATGTCAATACCCAGCTCTTAACCACTTGACTCCTGTTCTTTCTACATCACCCTGCATATCTTTTCCTTCCTCTCTACTATTGCAACTGTCATCATACCTGTATTCCCATCCTTCTCTTGCTCCCTTCTCTGACACCCCCTGTAACTGGTTCGTCTTTCTCTTTACTCTCCTCCTATTTAATCTTTTTCTCTTATGTAGCCCCATGTGCATCAGGGGTGTTACTACCTTGCTTGGGGTGAAATGATTAAAAAAAAAAAAGAAAAAAAAATGTCTTCAAATTTTAAATCAAAACCTTTATTTCAATCACTGGGGTATATCATTCTTGTTCCATGAGTCATGTACTTCCTGATGTCTTATCCTCCTTTAATCTAACCAACACTTTTATCCACTGGGCCATGTACCCTTGCAGACACATCTCCCAGTGGATAAAAGCATTGTTTAGATCCAGTGACTTGACCCAAAGAGCTGTGAGTTCAATATCTGGCTACAGCAGTGGAGAAAAAATAACCTAGTTGAGATAAAGGAAGGTAACTAGTATGATTTTATCAGTACAGCACTCTAATAACTTATCACTGAAAATACATGATATATATATATATATATATATATCTTTTTGATTCAAGTGTAAACTGGACGCATGTCTACTTCTTTTGAATTTAGTGCAAACTAGAGCTATTTTTACCTCTTTAACCATTTTGGATCTACATCATCTTCTTCTATGTGCCCTGTCCCTTCAGGATGTAAGTGATCATGGCTTTCCATGTCTCCCTATCCCTGGTGGCTCTTATCACACTTTCTCCTGTCACACCACCCAAACCCTGCTCTACCATCCACTAGCTCAAGCCCATAAATCTAGAATATAAACGTATAGAAACTAGCATGGCCACAAAATGAGGGGTCAGTTTATATATTGATTATAATATAGAATTGATCCCCCAATTTATACCCACATTATAATTTCTTATAAACAGTTGGCGTATATATTCTTCTTCTATGTGCCCTGTCCCTTCAGGATGTAAGTGATCATGGCTTTCCACGTCTCCCTATCCCTGGTGGCTCTTAGCACGCCTTCTCCTGTCACACCACTCAAACCCTGCTCTACCATCCACTAGCTCAAGCCCATAAATCTAGAATATAAACGTATAGAAACTAGCATGGCCACAAAATGAGGGGTCAGTTTATATATTGATTATAATATAGAATTGATCCCCCAATTTATACCCACATTATAATTTCTTATAAACAGTTGGCGTATATATTCTTCTTCTATGTGCCCTGTCCCTTCAGGATGTAAGTGATCATGGCTTTCCACGTCTCCCTATCCCTGGTGGCTCTTAGCACGCCTTCTCCTGTCACACCACTCAAACCCTGCTCTACCATCCACTAGCTCAAGCCCATAAATCTAGAATATAAACGTATAGAAACTAGCATGGCCACAAAATGAGGGGTCAGTTTATATATTGATTATAATATAGAATTGATCCCCCAATTTATACCCACATTATAATTTCTTATAAACAGTTGGCGTATATATTCTTCTTCTATGTGCCCTGTCCCTTCAGGATGTAAGTGATCATGGCTTTCCACGTCTCCCTGTCCCTGGTGGCTCTTAGCATGCTTTCTCCTGTCATACCACCCAAACCCTGCTCTACCATCCACTAGCTCAAGCCCATAAATCTAGAATATAAACGTATAGAAACTAACATGGCCACAAAATGAGAGATCAGTTTATATAATGATTATAATATAGAATTGATCCACTTATTTTATACCCACATTATAATTCCGTACAAACAGTTGGTATATATATTCTTCTTCTATGTCTCCTATTCCTTCAGGATGTTAGGCGATCATGGCTTTCCACGTCTCCCTATCCCTGGTGGTTCTTAGCACGCCTTCTCCTGTCACACCACTCAAACCCTGCTCTACCATCCACTAGCTCAAGCCCGTAATCTAGAATATAAACGTATAGAAACTAGCATGGCCACAAAATGAGGGGTCAGTTTATATATTGATTATAATATAGAATTGATCCCATATTTTATACCCACATTATAATTCCATACAAACAGTTGGTATATATATTCTTCTTCTATATTGCCCTGTCCCTTCAGGATGTCGGCGATCATGGCTTTCACGTCTCCCTATCCCTGGTGGTTCTTAGCACGCCTTCTCCTGTCACGCCCACTCAAGCCCTGCTCTACCATCCACTAGCTCAAGCCAGCTAAATCTAGAATATAGCGATATAGAAACTAGCATGGCCACAAAATGAGGGGTCAGTTTATATATTGATTATAATATAGAATTGATCCTTATTTTATACCCACATTATAATTCCATACAAACAGTTGGTATATATATTCTTCTTCTATGTGCCCTGTCCCTTCAGGATGTCGGCGATCATGGCTTTCCACGTCTCCCCTATCCCTGGTGGTTCTTAGCACGCCTTCTCCTGTCACACCACTCAAACCCTGCTCTACCATCCACAAGCTCAAGCCCATAAATCTACAATATAAACGTATAGAAACTAGCATGGCCACAAAATGAGGGGTCAGTTTATATATTGATTATAATATAGAATTGATCCTTATTTTATACCCACATTATAATTCCATACAAACAGTTGGTGTATATATTCTTCTTCTATGTGCCCTGTCCCTTCAGGATGTCGACGATCATGGCTTTCACGTCTCCCTATCCCTGGTGGTTCTTAACCTCGCCTTCTCCTGTCACACCACTCAAACCCTGCTCTACCATCCACTAGCTCAAGCCCATAAATCTAGAATATAAACGTATAGAAACTAGCATGGCCACAAAATGAGGGTCAGTTTATATATTGATTATAATATAGAATTGATCCCTTATTTTATACCCACATTATAATTCCATACAAACAGTTGGTGTATATATTCTTCTTCTATGTGCCCTGTCCCTTCAGGATGTCGGCGATCATGGCTTTCCACGTCTCCCTATCCCTGGTGGTTCTTAGCACGCCTTCTCCTGTCACACCACTCAAACCCTGCTCTACCATCCACTAGCTCAAGCCCATAAATCTAGAATATAAACGTATAGAAACTAGCATGGCCACAAAATGAGGGGTCAGTTTATATATTGATTATAATATAGAATTGATCCCTTATTTTATACCCACATTGTAATTCCTGGCCACAAACAGTTGGTGTATATATTCTTCTTCTATGTCTCCTATTCCTTCAGGATGTCGGCGATCATGGCTTTCCACGTCTCCCTATCCCTGGTGGTTCTTAGCACGCCTTCTCCTGTCACACCACTCAAACCCTGCTCTACCATCCACTGGCTCAAGCCCATAAATCTAGAATATAAACGTATAGAAACTAGCATGGCCACAAAAATGGGGGTCAGTTTATATATTGATTATAATATAAATTGATCCCTTATTTTATACCCACATTATAATTCCATACAAACAGTTGGTGTATATATTCTTCTTCTATGTCTCCTATTCCTTCAGGATGTCGGCGATCATGGCTTTCCACGTCTCCCTATCCCTGGTGGTTCTTAGCACGCCTTCTCCTGTCACACCACTCAAACCCTGCTCTACCATCCACTAGCTCAAGCCCTTAAATCTAGAATATAGCGATATAGAAACTAGCATGGCCACAAAATGAGGGTCAGTTTATATATTGATTATAATATAGAATTGATCCCTTATTTTATACCCACATTATAATTCCATACAAACAGTTGGTGTATATATTCTTCTTCTATGTCTCCTATTCCTTCAGGATGTCGGCGATCATGGCTTTCCACGTCTCCCTATCCCTGGTGGTTCTTAGCACGCCTTCTCCTGTCACACCACTCAAACCCTGTACTTTCTTCTCCTCCACTAGCTCAAGCCCATAAATCTAGAATATAAACGTATAGAAACTAGCATGGCCACAAAATGAGGGGTCAGTTTATATATTGATTATAATATAGAATTGATCCCTTATTTTATACCCACATTATAATTCCATACAAACAGTTGGTGTATATATTCTTCTTCTATGTCTCTATTCCTTCAGGATGTCGGCGATCATGGCTTTCCACGTCTCCCTATCCTGGTGGTTCTTAGCACGCCTTCTCCTGTCACACCACTCAAACCCTGCTCTACCATCCACTAGCTCAAGCCCATAAATCTAGAATATAAACGTATAGAAACTAGCATGGCCACAAAATAGGGGGTCAGTTTATATATTGATTATAATATAGAATTGATCCCTTATTTTATACCCACATTATAATTCCATACAAACAGTTGGTGTATATATTCTTCTTCTATGTCTCCTATTCCTTCAGGATGTAAGTGATCATGGCTTTCCACGTCTCCCTGTCCCTGGTGGTTCTTAGCACGCCTTCTCCTGTCACACCACTCAAACCCTGCTCTACCATCCACTAGCTCAAGCCCATAAATCTAGAATATAAACGTATAGAAACTAGCATGGCCACAAAATGGGGGTCAGTTTATATATTGATTATAATATAGAATTGAGTATTATTTTTATACCCACATTATAATTCCATACAAACAGTTGGTGTATATATTCTTCTTCTATGTCTCCTATTCCTTCAGGATGTCGGCGATCATGGCTTTCCCCGTCTCCCTATCCCTGGTGGTTCTTAGCACGCCTTCTCCTGTCACACCACTCAAACCCTGCTCTACCATCCACTAGCTCAAGCCCGTAAATCTAGAATATAAACGTATAGAAACTAGCATGGCCACAAAATGAGGGTCAGTTTATATATTGATTATAATATAAATTGATCCCCCAATTTATACCCACATTATAATTTCTTATAAACAGTTGGCGTATATATTCTTCTTCTATGTGCCCTGTCCCTTCAGGATGTAAGTGATCATGGCTTTCCACGTCTCCCTATCCCTGGTGGTTCTTAGCACGCCTTCTGTTATACCATGCAACCCTCATTACATCATCTACGTGATTAGGTCCTTCAAATATGTTATCCGTTGCTTTCCCCTGTCTCCTTTTCCCTCTATCTGGCCTGTTAGTATCAGGTTCTCCAAGCCTTCCTTCCTCATTGCATGTCTCAGGAACTTTCACTGTCTCCTCCTGATGCTTGGTATTAATTTCCTTTTTGTTTACATCATTTCTAGGACCTCCTCATTGCTCACATGCTCAATATCTACCTTCTCATATAAACTGAACCTATATCTACCATTCTCATTCTAGTGTAAACTAGATCTATATGTACCTTTTGAATGCTAGTGTAGCCTAAACATGTCACTTTTTTTAGTCATGTGTAAACTGGATCTACATCTACCTTTAAGTGAGGTGTGGGCAGCACCAGATAGGGAAGTGGTACTCTATTTTCAGCCTGATCTGGCTTTTATAAAGGTAGAGGATAGCATAAGGAGTCAGGTACTTGGAGATGCTTGTGAACTTTGAATACTGGAAAGTAAGGTCTGGGAAGCTCTTATATGACCATACTATTCTATTTTCGGCTTGATCTGGCTCTTATAAAGGTAGAGGATAGCATGAGGAGTCAGGTAATTGGATATGCTTATGAACTTTGAATACTGGAAAGTAAGGTCTGGGAAGCTCCTATATGGCAACACTATTCTATTTTTGGCTTGATCTGGCTCTTATAAAGGTAGAGGATAGCATGAGGAGTCAGGTACTTACTAGAGTGGTATCAGTCAGTTAAGTGCCATACGTGATACATGCTTGGGCGATCATGTCTCGAAAGAGGCATGACTGACTGGGCAGAATATTATCTCGCAGTAGGTTACCATTGCTTTCTGTGGTAAACTGGTTGCCGACCATGGCTATAGAACCCAATCTGTCCTATTATTTAACCCATAACTGGAGGGAAGAGACGGATTAATACCTTTCCCAAGGGTATTTGTGCATAAGTGAATGCAACGAATTCAGCTGGAATTTCAACTCGGCTCCCTGATTTCTTGTTCCGAGTCGATATCCAATGTACCACAACACACGTCTGTAAGTTGATCATTTCACTAGTATATTTTTACTTGAGGTCTGGTTTGACCCTGAGGCCCAACATCCTCTTAAGGCACAGTGCCTCCCCAAGAAAAATCCATTCATTGTGACTGGTAGTTCAGGGTTTGATCAGCAGTGATGGGATGTAACCAGTTGTGTTTTGAAGGCATTGAATATAACCAGCCTGTTTTTCCCCACTGGGAAGTTAGTGTTAGACAGAGAAGGGTCTGCTTTCAACTGTTAAATTATGAGAATTTTCTGCTAATGTAGTATTGTGGCAAATTCATGAAGTCTTTGTACCATACAGGAAAATAATATTTACTTTGTATTATACAAAAATGTGGCACAAAGCAAAAATAGTGGGTCTGTGGCAAGATTGATTTTTAACTATCTTATGTTTAAACTTAGGTAGCCACAACCACTCACCTAAATGTACAACAATAATTCTTATGACAGACACCATAATACCTCAAAATCTCAATTTAGTCCTAATTAGTTCCTATATGTTCAATTTGTCTGTGAGTGGGTGTGGAGAATATAAATAACAAACCCATCGGAACAATTATCATTAAAGTATTTATAGAAAAGGCACTGGGAAGATATGTTATAGCAAGAGGAAAGTAACTGAATCCAAAATACAAGATCAGGACAAATAATATTTCAGATTCTTCTTTGTATTTATATAAAAAATCTCTAAATGCATAGCAGAAGCACCAGACCCTATGTAGTCACAATATTCAATGCATGAATGAATAGTAGACTTATAAATATGTAAGACATTCGGTTCTAACCAACTTTAGATTCATGCATCTGCATTTGATCCAATCAGAAACTGTTAACTAAAAACTACTTTTCAAAATACACTTTAAAAGAGTAACACACACACACACACACACGAATAAGGAACAAAGAAAATGTTTGCAAAGTTAAAAACATAAATTTAAAACAGTGCTCAATATAAAAATAGAGCAATGAATATTTATTATAAATTATACTTTAGAACATGTACAAACTACAATCTACTACAAAATTGCACATTTAATTTTGACACTGAAAGAACAATGTCTCATCTGATGAGACATTGTTCTTCAAATTAGTAGTAGATAGTAGTTTTTACAAGTTCTAAAGTGTAATTTATTATATATAAGTAAATATTTAACAATGGTAATATCTTGAAAATATAAAAACATTCTAAGTGTGCAGGCAGCATAGCAGTTATCAGTGCAAAAAGAGTAAGCAGAGTTCAAATTTAAGTTTGGTTAGCTTCATTCACTTTTACACAAATGCTCTTTGGAAAGGTATAAATCCATTTCTTAACTCTTCCAAGCTATGGATTTAATAGAAAACTGGGTTCTTAAGCTTCCAATAGCAGCCAGGCTAGGAGAAGAAAAATTCTGGATTCCAAACCTATGGAGAAGTGAACAGAAAACTATTCTATCTTTCCAAAGAATTCATGTCAAGTCACAGATAATGAAGAATCTGTGGACAGGCATCCTCTTTTTCAAGAGGATATGATATTAATGCTTTTGGGAAAGACACGAATGCATCTTTTCCTTCCAAGGTATGGGTTAAATAACAGAACAAATTAGACTCTCTATCTGTCAGCAGAAGCCAGTTAATTAAAAAAAGAAGTCAGAATTCCAAATTGGAGAGAAGGCAATGCAAAAACACTCCACAATCTTTCCAGAGAATTTGGGCATTTCACAGATATGAAAAAACAATCTGTAAAGAGGCTAAAGGAACATAGCATTGTAAAGAACAAGTAATCAATTTAAATATCAAGGTCTAAGTCAGGGGTCAGCAACTCTTTTGATCCCGCGGGCCTGATTGTGTTATAATGATGAGTTGCGGGCTGGACAAAGGCCATTATTGAAAAATAAAGGAAAATTACATGCAGATCCCTGTCAAACTAAATATTTAAAACTATAATGAAAATAAAATTGAGAAATCAGAGAAACAAAAGAAAATCTAAAATTTAAAAGCACCTAACAAAAATTACTTTTCCTCAAAGAACGTCAAAATAGTTCAAAGTGAAAAAAAAATCAACAGAAGTGAAATGGATAAAATTATGATGTGTAGATTTGAAACTGTCGTTGAAAATTGTACCACAAATGAACCATATACACACACATCAAACAAAAACAAAACGCATATACCTATACATACGAGTACAAATAGTAGCAAACATATACACTTACGTATGGTAAGATAAGAACATGACCCATTGAAACATTCCAGCAACTTATATAGGGTAGGTGGCAAAAGTAAACAATGTGGGGGGGGGTCACTGTTGGAGGAATGAAATAGAAAGCCGACTGAGACTTAATGTCTGTCACCAATCAGTCAGTCAAATTGGCTATCAGTTTTTGTTTTATGTTTATTTTTTAATTTTTTATGCAGAAATGGAGGTGATCGGGTTTTGATCATGTTTTTGCAGTCATAGTATTCAAATTTGGTTGGGTGGATCAGAGGAAAATAATAGCAGGCCTTTTGTTGAATTTGAAGCCTCGTCTCTCATGTTAAAAACAGAGTCATTGGTAATCAGGCTTGTGGGCCGGTCAAAATGCCTTCACAGGTTGGATCTGGCCCTTGGTCTAAGTCATCAGATTCTGAGGGTAAAGGTAATTGTTTGTTAAGTATGGTGGAGGCCCGGTGGTTTAATGGATAGTGGCTCGACTAAGGAATCAGAGAGCTGAGTTCAAATTCCAGTCAAATTCATTACATTCACTTATGTACTAATACTCTTGGAAAGGTCATAAATCCATCTCTTCTCCCCCCCAGCTATGGGTAAATAGGACCGATTAAGTTCTATAGCTTTGGTTGGCAACAGTCTACTGCAGAAAGTAATGGCAACCTACCGTGTGAAAATCTTTGCACATGTGGCTAGGGACCACTTGTAGAGCCAAAAATCCAGTCAAACATCTTCTAGAGAAGAAGCCAACTCAACCCACCCAGGGTGAATGCCTCCACAAGTACAAGTCAGTAAGTATTATACAAGGTGAGCCAAGTATTTGAGAACACATAATGTTATGCAGCATATACTAAAATTTTAACATGATCATTTCATGTTCAGTCATATTAAGAGCATGAACATAGTGGCTTCTAACTTAGAGCAGGAAATAAAAAAAGCATCCTTTACTCATGGTAAAATGAAATCACTAAGGAGATAACCAGTTTCTTGAAAATGGCCTGGTGAAAGTACTCATAATGATGCATATTTTTAATGGGTCTGTAATTTATGAGTAATGGGTTCATCTCATGATATTTTTCCTGCATGAACTCAGGATCACTATAGCTGCAGACATCAAACACTGGTCCAACAAGGTGGCTCTATATGAATTTTGAACTGTTTATACAAAATTAAGTGTTCAACAGATGAGATGTCACAAGCATCTCTCTACTCGATCACTATTTCCATGGAAAGTGTTCAGACAAACTACATTCCTTAGTTCCACCAGTTCTAATCTACATGGCTAAAACCAACCATGCTTTGCACATTGAAGTGAGCCATCTTCATTCCCTTTCTCACAGTCGTTGCAAGGCTCTCGTTATTTTATTGCTATTTCCAGTGTTCAGACAAACTACATTCTTTAGTTCCATTATTTCTAACCTTCATATCCTAATTATTATTGCCTCAATTTGACACCAAGGTGCATATATTGGATATCATCATTATTATTATTATATATTGGATGTCATTATTATTATTATTATATTTTGGATATCATTATTATTATTATTATTATTATTATTATATATTGGATATCATTATTATTATTATTATATATTGGATATCATTATTATTATTATTATTATTATATATTGGATATCATTATTATTATTATTGTTTCAATTTGGCATTAAAATTTGAATTAAAATTTTTTTGAATTTTCAATGATAAATTTGTTTCTTTTTATATGTGAGAGTTTTATGAGACTAGCATTTGGTTTATTTTGGGGCAAGAGGTTGGGATTATATCAACTGGGATTATGTTCTGTTACTGTCTACAGTTTTAGGAATCGGCTTGAAAGAAAAATCAATAAAAATAGAATCATACTGAGTTGCATTTTTTTTTTAAAATCATTTCACCCCAAGCAAGGCGGGGTGGCCACTGGTGTGCAGTCGGTTACATTGAGAGAAAAGACTAGGTACAGGCAGTATAAAAGAAAGGACAAAAGAAGATAAAATATGGCAATTAATTATTTACAATGATGGGGCTGTTGTCTTCATCTTTAGTGTCATATTCACAACATTTTGGCTGTTGTATTCTCCGGCCTTCTTCAGGTGCTTGGAATTTTGAACAACAGTTCCAACAATGTAAATAATGTAAATACTACCTCATCTCAAGAGACAAACATGGCAATTGATATTGCATTAAAATTTTTAAAGATCGTAGTTATCAGGGAAGCAAGTAAACAGAGGGTAGTTAGACAGGCAGGAAATGTGAGAAAAAAGAAACTGTTTGAGTAGAAGTGGCAGTTACATTTAACTATTTCAACAGTAAAAGGGTGGAACATAGATGTCAACCTAATCTGAAAATATTTGTAGAAAAGACAGAGGGAAGTCACATTATGTTGGTGAGAAAGTAACTGGAATAAAGATGCAAAGGCAGGAGCAATTACATTGCAGATCCTTCTTTTGATTTTGTCAATAACTTTGAAATGCAAAGCAGAAACACCTGACCAGATATTGCAACAGTATTCAATACATGGAAGAATGGTAGATTGATAAATGCGCAAGATGAATTTTGATGAGAAAATCTTTCTGGTCTAATACATAATCCATCTATGGCTATATCGTATTGAATATACCAATTCCCGTCCGATCACTAAAGTTAAGCAACATCAAGCCTGGTCAGTACTTAAATGGGTGACCATTTGGGAATACCAGGTGCTGTAAACGTAAGGACCAAGAATGGTCCACCGATCCTCCAGGTTTAAGGGCTGGATGCAGGGCTAACAACCCTGCCCCATAAAAAAACAGTTTGTTACAGAAACAGCAACAAAAAGTTGCTGCCCTTTGCATCATCTGGGTGTGCTGGATAAATGATGATGGTGACATAATAATCCTATATTTTTGTTTAGTTATTTATTTTTTTTAATCATCTTACCCCAAGCAAGTCATTCTACTGCCACTATTGCATGGGGGGGGGGGGGAACATAGGGGAAAGTGATGAGAAAGAGGAATAATAGAAATAATTGTCCATTTATCATTTACATTATACAAACAACTTTGACAAATATCTAACAATTAGAATATCTAGTCTTTGATGTAAAAACTGTTGAACTTTTTACGTACATGTATATTGGGCAGACAGCCATGGGCTAACCCATTTTATAATTCACCACTAGAAGGTTCAACCAATCAGGAAGCTCAAAATATTCAATGCGATGTGTATAAAAGGCAGCCATATTTTTCCAAGTATTGCTGACCTGGTTCGGTTCAGTAGAGTGTCTGATTCGAAAGTGTTAATCTTTGATGTTGTCTCATTGAGCAGATAATGTGCTGCGCTGTGCCCTATAATCATAAACTATGATGAACATGGTCAACAGATGCCAAGAGGTTACTCTATAACCATAAACTATGATGGACGTTATCAACAATAAAAACAAATAACTCTGTTATTTAAGTAATCATAAAGTGTATTTCAAAAAATGCATGAATATCTTTTATCAGTTCTGGCAGAGACAGCCTTTCATCTGCTGAGGTCCTAAGCTAGAGATTCCAGCAGAAATAACTCCCAGAAATACCTCCCACATAATGTTAAAACATTAGTGGAAATGGGGTCTTTACCTAGGTAATGTCTGATAATTATGTGGGAGGTATTTTTGTGACACTTTGTATATAAAATTTGGGACCCTTTTCTGATTTGGGTAAAAAACATTTAAATAATTATACAGGATTATTTATGATTTAATATGAGTTTCAATATCATAATGGTGTTCTTCATGAAACTTTGAAGTCGGCATGAACCCGCTCAGTTAAAGTGACAAATTCTTTGCAGTAAACTTAATCAAAATTTATATATAATTTTTGATAATTCAGTGTTAAAAATTAATAACTGATGATAAAACAAAAATATATTTAAAAACATGAGTCCCCGAGGTTGTGTGATACTATTTAGCTTATAAGTAAGTTCAGAACTGGTTATCTGTAAATTATACATAGAAAAGACAATAATGAATATGTTTAAATAGATAAAACATTGCACAGAGCAGGGCTTGAACCTGTTAAGGCCTTAAGCTATGTGAAATTCGAGACACTTCTGTAAAAGTATTAAAACTAATGATAAAATAGATGTCTATATTTCTGAGATGAGATGTTCCTATTTATATTGTTTCGACAACTGTCCTTATTCTTATTGTCATATTCATAACATTTCAGGTGGTGTATGCTAGAAATAAAGTGTGGAAGTGGAACAATTTACATTGGTGAATGAAATTAAGAATTTGGTTCGAAATTCCAACATAAGTCTCCTGAAGAAGGCCAGAACACACAACAGTTGAAACATTATGAATATGACAATAAAGATGAGGACAATAGTCCAAATAATGGAAATAGTGTAATGATAAAAAAAAAATCTGGTCCAGAAATGTGGCAATTAGCAAGCGTTTCTCAACCAGTGCACCTGGGCACACCAAAGTGTCCTGAAAAGTAGCCAGCTATGCCCCAAATTAACAATAATTTATGAATTATTTTCATATACGAAAATGCTTTATTTTCAAAAAACTAGAGAAACTGAACAAATGCTTTCTGTGTCTAAGTTACGTTTTTGTAATTTTATATTTTAAACTGGATGCTAAATTCCTTAATCTTTAAGAAGGAGAGGATAATCCTTTCCTATTAGCCTTCATCAAGAGATTTAAATCAGTCATTTGCTGCATCTTGAAAAAAAATAGCAGATCCTTTAAATTAAAACTGTACCATTAATCCTCTTTGGGAATGCAAAACCAAAATTTTATATTTTCAAATTTCATGATTAATTTTTCCCTAAAAAAATTGAAAAAGTGCCCCAGAGTTTTATTTATTCTACAAGTGTGTCAGTCAGTTAGTTAAGTGCCATGCGTGATACACGCTTGGGTGATCATGTCTCGAAAGAGACATGACTGACTGGGCAGAAGATTATCCCACAGTAGGTTGCCATTGCTTTCTGTGGTAGACTGGTTGCCGACCATGGCTATAGAACCCAATCTGTCCTATTATTTAACCCATAACTGGAGGGAAGAGATGGATTAATACCTTTCCCAAGGGTATTTGCGCGTAAGTGAATGCAATGAATTCAGCTGAAATTTGAACTCGGTTCCCCGATTTTTCGTTCCTAGCTGATATCCACTGCGCCACAACAATACTGCCCAAAACTATAACTAATTTAGTTTATAATGGCAGAGCTGGTAAAAATCTTTTATCTTGATTGTACACATTATCCATAAATTCTTTTTGCTATTTAAAAAATATATTACAAAGTCAATTGATGAGATATCTTAATCAGATTTGTTCTATGGACTCAGTAATTATCAAAGTTTTTATGCATATTTCATTTATGTATTTCAGGTACCCTGTTGATGATAAAAGAGGTACTGGAGGAGATCTACTGTCACATCTATCAATTCATGTACAGCACAAGAAATTTATGGATACAGAGACATTGTTGGATAAAGAGAGGAGTGGACAACCAAGAACATCTGAGGAAAACATTGACTGAGTTCCATCATGATGAACTAAATGTAATTAATGGTGCCTATATAATGGTGAACTAAATTTCAGTATTTACATTATTCGGACTATTGTTCTTATCTTTATTGCTATTTGTATGATGGTTTGGCCGTTGTATGCTCCGGCCTTCTTCAGATGGTAGGAATTTTGAACTGAACCTGTTATTACCATCACTGAAGTATATCATCCTCATTCCTTGCGTAAGGCCTAGATTGGAAGTCATGAGTTATCTCCCTCTAACCCTGCAAGTTACTTGTTCATCACTGCTGTAGCCTGGTACTGAAGTTTTTTTCCACCTGAAACAATCCTGCACATATATAAATCTACCATCTGCTTGTGCATTGAATATTGCTGCCATATATTGTCGGGTGCTCCTGCTATCCACCAAGGTGTCTTTGACAAAATCCAATGGTGAATCTGTAATGTGATAGATCCTGATTTGGCAGCTAAGATACAGTCACTTTCTAACTGGCACGTTGTGGCTTTCCTGTGTTTCTTCTCCAAATACTTTCACGGCTTCTGCTCCGATGAACTTAGCTCACTGGTGGCCCCTATATATAAATTTACTTGAGCCACAAGATTAGCAACTAGGTCCCACCAATTTACTGTGAAACCAATAAAATGTAAATGCAAATTTTACTTCAGCAGCTTCTTTTTTTGCACTTCCCGTCTGTGAAATTCCCTTCCATTTACTTGCTTTTCCAACAGCTACAATCTCCAAGAATTTAAATGTAAAGTCAATCGTCATCTCTTATCTCACTAACCTGCATCCACTCTCTCATGTTCCTTATTTTGTCAACTCCACTCTCATCAGTATTCTCATCCTTCTCTTACCCACTTCCTGACACCCCCTATAATCTGTCACGCTTTCTCTTAACTTTCTTCCTATGTAACCCCCTGTAAAACAGTGAAATGTCTTGCTTGGGGCGATATGATTATAAAAAAAAAAATTCAATTTGTATCAAAAAATTTCCCAGATAGTACTGCTCTAGTTTAACGGGAAAGCTTGAGGTATGTCTGCAGTAAACATTAAGGTAGCATATACTGATACAAATTAAGTTTTACTTCTGATCCATATTGTAGAATGACAGTTTGATTAGTTGCAATGAAAAGCAATTGAAATTAAAATGAAAGAAATGCTAATTAATAATTATTGACAATGCTTCATGCAATAATAAATTTAAAAATAATATTACTGTTGATGGTTCTAAGATGGTAGCCTGAATGAATGTCATAAAAATCAACTACAATTAAAATGAATTAAAACCTTGCCCCAAATTAATAATAGTTAACAATGATTCATCAAATGATAATAAATTTAATGATGATATTATAAATGGTGGTCTAAGTAATTGTGGTGAAAAACAACTGTAGTTAAGAAATACCCACTAAAAATGAATAATGGCTAACAATAATTCAGCTCAGAATAAAATTTGAAATAATATTATCAATGCTAATACCCTTGGTTAAAATTGAGAACATTAGTTCAGTCATTCGTGCCATAATTGATACACACTTAGGCAATCATGTCTTGAAAGAGATATGCCTGACTGGGCATAATATTTTGCCGCAGTAGGTTGTCATTGCTTTCAGTTGTAGAGTGGTGGTCATCCAAGGCTATAGAACCTAATCTGTCCTGTTATTTAACCCGTAGCTGAAGGAAGAAGAGATGGATTAATACTTTTCCAAAGAATATTTGCACATTAGTGAATGCAACGAATTTGACTTGGCTCTCCGATTTCTTGTTCCAAGCTGATATTCTCTGCACCACAATGCACATCCAAACCACATTTAAATACATATAATAATAATTGTTCATCCCAGAAATTTTCTAGGTATTAAACTTACAACTCAATACCTTGTGACAGTCGTTGCAAATAAAATCTTAAAGCGTTAAATAGAGATAACTGAGACATATGAAAGTGTCATGACTCATGGAATGAGAACAATCAACTGCAGTGATTAAAATAAAGGGTTTGGTTTAAAATTTTAGTCACCTGAAGAACGTTAGAGTGTACAATGGCCAAAATGTTGTGAATGTTACAATAAAGATGAAGACAAGAGTCTGAAGAATGTAAATAAAACACACACACACACAAACACACACACACATATATATATCAGTAATAAATCCAGCAAAAGATTTGGTAAATAATCCCAATGGATCCTATTAATATTTGGTTAAATATTAAAACTGATTGAACACGGAACTTGGTATAAATTTAATTTACAGAGCAGGTATTTTTTTCGTATGTAAATTCAAATTTTACATTTGGGGAATAACAATTTCAACAGGTTCTTAGAACCCGCTTTATTCAACCCCAGCCAGACATAAAATGAAGAAGCTCTAGTGTGACCAGAAATACCTACCTACACACACGCACGCACACGCACATATATATTTTCCATTTGTAAATGAGTTATTACACAACCTAAGTTTCTACCATGAGTGGTGTCTTCAGGCAATTTTCATCACCTAAAGACACCATTCATAGCAAAACCTAGGTAGTGTAATAACTCATTTACAAATAAAAAATATTCAAAAGTTCTACAATATAATTGTAATGAACACTTTTTAATACAGATGTGCACTGGTCTATCTGATTATGAACAGAAACTAAGTAATTAAACAAAATATATATATATATATATATATATCTCAGTGGTAAAGAGTGACTTTAAAACTGTGGTGAATGTTATTAATGAGAAAAATCTGTGAAAATAATTCAATCAAAGAATAATGACAAATTTAATACTGATTTATTTGTAAATTAAATTACCATCTATTATTTTAATATAGATACATGGATGAATGATTTTGAAGTTGTAGCAGCAATTGGAAATCATTTGAAGAATATAGCAGCAATAACTTTCTTTATTTTACTTAATTTTTTGGCTATTTTTGTGAAGAAAATAAAAGCAGAGATTGAAGGAAGGGGAAACAGGCTTAAATTTTCAATGAAATGGCTCAAAAATAAATAATTCACCTTATTTATCTGTAATATTAAAATTAATCTGAAAAAATATGCCGTAAAAAAAAAAGGTAATTTTTGATTGGTTAGTCAGTTAAGTGCCATATGTGATACATGCTTGAGTGATCATGTCTCGAAAGGGACATAACTGACTGAGCAGAATATTTTCTTGCAGCAGGTTGCTATTACTTTCTATGGTAGACTGGTTACCAATCAAGCCTATAAAACCCAATTTGTCCTGCTACTTATCCCATAGCTGGTGAGAGAAGAGATGAATTCATACTTTTTCCAAGGGTATTAGCACATAATGGAATTTGAATTCAGCTCTCAGATTTCTCTGAGCCGTTATCCGTTATTCTATGTGCTATGCCACTCCTGGATGTCTTAGTTATCTCCCTTTAATCTGACTAATGCTTTTATCTGATAAAAATTTGGTTAGATCTAGTGACTTGGATTGTGAGTTCAATACCTGGCTAGAGTTGAGTTGAGTTACAGAGAGATGATTACTGGAGACCCGGAAGTGGCATCTCACATGGAATGAGAATGATATACTCCAGTGATTAAAATAAAGGATTCTGCTCAAAATTCCTAGCACCTGAAGGAGGCCAGAGCGTACAATGGCTGAAACATCGTAAACATGTCAATAAAAGTAAGGAAAACAGTCTGAACAGTGCAAATAATGTAAACACTATCCCATCTTAAAAGTATGAACAAATATTAAACATTTTAAAATATTTTTAGTTAAATATGATTTTTGTGGAAGGATGACAAAACTTAGCATCAATCAAGGTAAATCTTATTTAAAGAGGGTGATTAGAAACATATTGGTTTACTTAATTTAATAGCTTGTTTTAAACAGAGAGAATAAACTCAAAACATTTTTGGCGCTTTGTCTTTAATATCTGTCTATATTTCTGAGATGAGTTATTGTAATTATTTACACTATTTGCATTGTTGCCCTAATCTTTGTTGCCATATTCACTATGTTTTGTTTTTTTTGTATGCCCTGGCCTACTTGGAATTTCTTTGAAATTTCGAACAGAATCCTTTATTTTGTTTAACAGGGTAGATTGTTCTAGTTCTACTTGCCATGTCTCTTCTAGATATCTCTATACCATTTATCTCTTTAACTCAACTCTCCAATTTTTTTATTCACCTCTACTGTAGTCAGGTATTGAACTCACAATTCTATGGGTGAAGTAACTGGATTACTTCAACCAATGCTTTATCTAATGGGCCATGTGTTCATGGCAGGTGGAACTAGAACAATCTACCCTGGTAGACAAAATAATGCGCCTCCTTGGATTAATTCTAACATCAGACCTCAAGTGGAATAACTATATAGAATCTATAGCTAAATCCGCTGCTAAAAAGTCGTTTCTCTGTGTAGGGCTAGGAAGTTTTTCCCATCTGAAACAATCCTGCATATATACAAGTCTACCATCTGCCTGTGCATTGAGTATTGCTGTCATATCTGGTCCGATGCACCTGCTATTCACTTAGGTGTCCTCGACCAAATCCAATGGAGAATCTGTAATGTGATCGATCCTGACTTGGCAGCTAGGATACAGTCGTTTTCTCACTGATGCAGTGTGGCTTCCCTGTGTCTCTTCTACAAATACTTTCATGGCTTCTGCTCTGATGAACTTAGCTCACTGGTACCCGCTATATAAGAATTTCCTCGAGCCACAAGATTAGCAACTAGGTCCCACCCTTTTACTGTGAAACCAATGAATTGTAAACGCAAATTCTACTCCAACAGCTTCTTTTCTTGCACTTCCCGCCTGTGGAATTCTCTTCTGCATACTTGATTTCCTGACAGTTACAATCTCCAAGAATTTAAATGTAAAGTCAATAGTCATCTCCTGTCTCACTAACTTACATCCTCTCTCTCTCATGCTTTTTTCTTCGTCCACCCCACTCTCATCAGTATTCTCTTCCTTCTCCTACTCTCTTCCTGACACCCCCTGCAACCTCTCACTCCTCATAACATTCCTCCTATGTAACCCCCTGCACAACAGTGGCAAGAAAATGCCTTGCTTGGGGGGGGACATGATTATAAAAAAAAAAGTCTCAGTTTGAAATTTCAATCACCTGAAGAAAGCCTGGAGTGTACAATGGCTGAAATTTTGTGAATATGGTAACAATGATGAGGACAACAGTTTGGACAATGTAAATAACCTAACCTTTATCTGATTTAATGAAATGAATGCAATATTGTAGTTATTGGCAGAGAATATAAAATAATATTCATTTTTATAGAAAAACTGAGATCCCTTTCCCAGCAATATTATACTAGAGATATTAAATGACCAAAATAAAACCAACATTGAATCAAATCCATTTTAAAATAGATATTAAATGATTAACAAAATAAAACCAATATTAAATCAAAGTCTTTTTAAAATAGAAATTAAATGATTAACAAAATAAAACCAACATTAAATCAAAGTCTTTTTAAAATAAAAATTAAATGATTAACAAAATAAAACCAACATTAAATCAAAGTCTTTTTAAAATAAAAATTAAATGATTAACAAAATAAAACCAACATTAAATCAAAGTCCTTTTAAAATAGAAATTAAATGATTAACAAAATAAAACCAACACCAAATTAAAGTCTTTTTAAAATAGAAATTAAATGATTAACAAAATAAAACCAACACCAAATTAAAGTCTTTTTAAAATAGATATTAAATGATTAACAAAATAAAACCAACATTAAATCAAAGCCTTTTTAAAATAAAAATTAAATGATTAACAAAATAAAACCAACATTAAATCAAAGTCTTTTTAAAATAGAAATTAAATGATTAACAAAATAAATCCAACACCAAATTAAAGTCTTTTTAAAATAGATATTAAATGATTAACAAAATAAAATCAACATTAAATCAAAGTCTTTTTAAAATAAAAATTAAATGATTAACAAAATAAAACCAACACCAAATTAAAGACCTTTTAAGAATATCAAGTTCTGTAAGGAAAGGTGTCATCTGATGATGAAAAAACAATACTATGTGTCTTTTTATTTTTTTCTTCATATATCACCAAAGCAAAGCAATGCCCTGTTTACCAATTGTTTTCCCAAATGGCATAAATTAAAAAAAACCATTTTAAACAGCAATCTATCATAATATATATTTTTAAGCAGTGTTAGTATTTATTGCTGATATTTCAATCCCCATAGTTTTTTTTAATAATTTCATCCCAAGCAAGGTAAGACATCAATTAAAACACAATGGATTACTGAGTGTTAGAGAATATAAAAAAAAAAACAAAAAACCCAAAAAACAACAGTTACCATGCAGTGCTTATTTCTATATTCCTGCTGTCTACACCTTTACTTTAATACACATATGAATAATGACTGTTAAATAGAATAACATCCATTATTTTAATATAAATACATAGATGAACGATTTTGAAATTAGGTGAGAAGTCAATAAAAGAATATGAATTAAGAAGACAGTAGACAACAATTTTTGAAGATCAAAGTTGACTGGGAAGCAAGAAGCCAGAAGAGAGTTCCACAATCTAGAAGTGTGATAGAAGATAAAACTTAAGGTTACATCTCACCATTTCAAAAATGTAGAATAATGCGACTACAGTGGCAATAGAAGGCTGACAAGGAGAATTCAATACTTAAATGTGGGGGTGTGTTGGCAGGGAGGAAATGTCTTTGAACTTTCCCTCCTTAGGTCAGTAAGTAATTTTGAGACAGTGAAAGATAAGATGAGAGAGAAGGGAGGCTAGCATAGTAAGCCACTTGACACTGGTCAAGGGGGATACTAATTACACTCCTCTCTCTCAAGTCAGTCTGTGTGTGTTGCCTGCTTACACTTACACTTTACACACAGCCTGATGAGACATATATATATATAGAATAATTATGTATATGTTCTAAAATATAATTTATAATAAATATATATATATGTATAGTACTCTGCAAAAGTATTAGGACAGAACTACTTTATCTTTTATGAGGCATCAAAATAAAGTTTAAAATCACCCCTGTCCTAAAACTTTTGTACATTACTGGTAGTGTGCAAAAATATTAGAACAGGGGTGATTTTCCTAAAAACCTCACTGAAATTCAAATACAGGATGAATAGCCAAATAAATTGCTAATAAATATTGATAATTTAAAACTAGGTGTAAAAGAAATGTATCAAAAAGAAATTATGTTTAATTTTTCCTATTTTCTAAGTTATTTTGAAATTACTCATCCTTGGATATGACTGACTTTTTTCTTATTCCCCCCTCTCGAATTGATAAATCTAATGTTACTTCTCAGGACACACTTTGGGAACAAATACAAGCTTCTTGGCAGGAGATACCATAAGATACATTGAAGAAGCTTGTGATGTCAATGCCTGACAGAATGAAGGCTGCATTCAAAGCAAAATGCTATTATACTTAATATTAAATTTATTTTGTAACAAGTATTTTTTCTTGTTAAAGCATTTGTTGAGTAAATCAAATCAAATTACTTTAATTAAATTGTTTATTTTCTGTCAATTAAAAGATAAAATAGTTCTTGTCCTAATACTTTTGCACAGTACTGTATATATATTGTGATGGATAAATTATTGTCTAAATTATGAAAAAATGAAAGTAATACCGACATTTCATTTATATAAATTTACCAAAATTACACAAAAATGCCTTGAAAAATTAAAGAGTAAATTTATTCAATAAAATTGCAATAGGCTTCAACAATGGCCTCCAGATGACTTTAGAATCTCCTGCAACTATATTGGACAATCTCCTTGCTTAAGTTGGTGAATGCTGCCATAATCCTTGCCTTCATCTTTGGTGTTACAAGGAGTTTAGTTAGTCTCTTGCTCAACTGTGCCCCCCACATAATAATCAAGGGGGTTGCAGTCTGGGGAGTAAATGACTAGATATAAGAAGTGATGTTGTCACAGAAATTTGTTTGGCAGCCATGACTAGGTTTTCCTTCTTGTGTGGTGGGGTTGCCAGACATGGGGTCTTCCAGCTGTCACACTCTTGATGCAGGACAGTACAACCTCCTCAAGGTACTTGATTTAGGTCTCCATGTTGAGTCTGAGGTTCTCACCAATAAATTCAGTCATTCATTTCTTATTAGAACAATCAAGTTAGTTTTTCAAGCTGCCATACCTTTGTAATTACCATTAGAGTCATCTAACTCTTTCCAAATCCTTTTCACTATCCTAAGATCAACACCGAAACACCTAAGATTGACACCTGAAATGTTTGTATTGGGGTTTCTGGCACAAATGCCAAGCAGTCCAGCATTCTGGTTTAAAATTTCTGGTGGAGTGAATTGTAGCATCGTTTCTTTTTTCACAGACAGTACCCAACTGACACTATTATACTGTGCAGTCGATGAAATAAAAAACAAACAATATACATGCATGAAATTAAAAATATAAAATAGCGACAATTTACCTATCATACCCTGTATTATATATATATATATTTTTTTTTCATTTATAAACAAGTTGTTTTGCTACCTTGGTTTCCACCACACGTGGTTTCTTCAGGTGATTTTTAATTTTTAAAATTCACCTGAAGAAACCACTCGTGGTGGAAATGAAGGTAGCAAAATAACTCATTTATAAATGAAAAATATTCAAAAGTTCCACAATATAATTGTATAGAACACTTTTTAATACAAATGTGTACTGGTCTAACTCTATTTGGATCAAAAACTAAGTATTAAACAATCAATATATATATATATGAGAGAGCTGATTTTCTAAACATCACTTAGATGTGGCACAAAGCTGGAAGTATGGGTTACCCAGTGAGGTTCGAACTCGCTACTTAGTTGTAATACGTTCTAGGCTTGCTAATAATTACACTATATATATATATATGTATCTTGTTAAATAAAAAGAAGACAAGAGGAAAACTGTATTTAACTCACCTATGTGTTTTGTTCTGTGATGGACTTTATCAAGGCAAAAAAACAAAATGACCTTTATTCCAAATTACGTATCTATAAACAAACAGCGTTGGCAACTACAAAAAATGCTCACAAATCATTCAAATCGATTAACATAATATTTTAGTTTTAGAACTCTTTCATGTGTAGTGCAATGTCACGAGATGTTAAAATGTAGAAAATTCAACCATTTTCCTTGAACTTTTTATTATGTATGTTAGTCGGTTTCAGTATCATTTCCATAAGAACAGACTAACATACAGAATAAAAAAGTCCAAGGAAAATGGTGGTAGCGAAGAGTATAAGTTTGGTGTTTTTTAGTTACTTCATCTTATGACAAGCAATGTGTTGAGGAAAGGAGATGGATGTCTTAACCCTCTGAGGATCTGTAGCAAAGAGAATGGGTTTGGTGTTTTTCAGTGCATAGTTGCATACCGGGAAAACTTTTACTATTTTGATTTTATTTTATATTAAAGAAAGTTTTAATGTTTTATTTTATTTATGATACTTAATATTATTTTTATTAATTAAAAATAATGTTCCTACAATCTATGACCTATGTTTGTAAGCATTAACTACCATCATTGGAGATTTAAATCAAGACTTTATAATTTCTATGTTAATTGAGATACTGCTAGATCTGAACACACTGGTGACAAGCATAATTTTTCAAGTTGACAGCAGTAAGACTTAAAGTTCAAATGTCACTGATTACCATGACTATTACCAAAGTCTTCAAATGATGCAGGAATCTGGGGGTATTTCTTTTTACAGTCTCCAACAACAGCCATTAGGCATTTGGAATAAATACATGAGTAATAATAGAAAAATAGAAGATTTGAAGAAAAATGGTGATTGCCAATTCACTGACATCTGAAATTTTTTTTTTTTTAATCATATCACCCCGAGCAAGGCAGTAACGCCACTGATGTGCACGGGGCTACATAGGAGTGAAAAGATTGGAAAAGAGAAAGCCGGAAACCACATCCTAAACAGGGAACAAGGGATGAGCTTCTTCACCTGTTCAATAGACGTGGGTGGAGTGTGAACTGGGTGATAGTTTAGTCTATCTACTCCAATTGAAAAAAACAAAAAAAAAGGTGAGAAGATTGGAAAAGAGAAAATTGGAAACCACATCCTAAACAGGAAACAAGGGATGAGCCTTTTCACCTGTTCAATAGACGTGGGTGGAGTGTGAACCGGGTGATAGTTTAGTCTATCTACTCCACTTGAAATAAAATAGAATCTCTGATGATATGTATAAATAGGAGATTTGAGAAGGCTTACTGTCACGCAATCACTTGTTACAATGACCAGGCATCAGTAAGATTTATTATCACTCAATTGCCAACAAATAATTACCAGACATCTTCTATATTCTTTTATCCACTGTTTCTCTTCAAAATGTAAGCGATCATGGCCCTCCACATTTTCCTATCTCTTGTAGTCATGTATTTTGTCTTGTTATTTCTCCCGAACTCTTCTCTGCCATTCAATTGCTTAAGCCAATCAAGTATGTCATGCACTGTTTTTCCCTCTATCCACCTCGTGAGTATCAGGTTCTCCAAACCCTCTTTCCTCATTACATGTCCCAGAAACTTCAGCTGTCTCTTCCTGATATTAAATAATAGTTTTTTTTGTTTCTATGCTCAATAAGGCTTGTTATTGCTCACTGCATGGTATCCTCAGCATCCTTCTCTAGAACCAAATTTTTGTTGCTTTGAGTCTCTCCTTCATTTTTGAGCAGATTGTTCAGTATTTTTTGCTGTATAGGAGGGTAGACATCACATAACAGTCCAGTACTCTTTTTTTTGTTTCCAACAAAGGTTTCCTGTCTCTCAATATTCTACTCAGCTTTTGTATTGTGTCTTTGGTCATCTCAATAAGCTTTCAAATTTGAGTGTCACTCTTTCCATCCTCTGTTAGAACACTTCTCAAACATTTCAATTTCTGCATATATAAATATATGAAATCTCAATAATGAGAAAGATGCATCTCATTCTCCAACAAGCCAAGGCTGACTGCAGTTAGGATCCTGAGTTCATGGCTAGTTTCACAAGTCTTTCATTGGCTTTATCAGGGCTATATACAGTTTTTGATTTCAGAGTTTTCCTTCTTCTAGATTGGTTACCAACCAAGTTAAGAGCACCCATTCTTCGCTGTTATATTATCCATAACTGAATTGGTATAAGAGATGGGTTCATGCCTTCCTAATATTACTGCTTTGAATTCAGAGTATTCCTTCTAGACTGGTTGCCAACCAAGTTAAGAGCACACATTCTTTGCTATTATATTATACATAACGGAATTGGAATAAGAGATAGGTTCATGCCTTCTTAATATTACTGCTTTGAATTTAGAGTTTTCCTTTTTCTAGGCTGGTTACCAACCAAGTTAAGAGCACTCACTCTCTGCTCTTATATTATCCATAACTGAATTGGTATAAGAGATGGGTTCATGCCTTCTTAATATTACTGCTTTGAATTAAGAGTTCTCCTTTTTGTAGAGTGGTTACCAATCAAGACTTATGAGCACAGTCTACTCTACCATTTTAACCCATAGCTGGAGGTAGAAGAGACTAATTCATTCCTTTCCAAAGAGTCTTAGCCTGTAAGTGAACGTAACAAACTCAACTGGAATTTGAACTTAGCTCTCTGATTTCTAATTCTGAGTTGCTGTCCATTACACCATAGGCACAACCAGCCAAAAATGTTCGGAGATGGGAAGGAAGGTAATATCTTGTCAAGCTGTCATTTTCCTTGTATTACATTTTTTTTTATGCTGTCACTGGCATTTATCTTGTCATTTGTTATGAAGTCAAATTTTAACTGATTATTTTTGGTCATACAGAACTTCTTTATATGTCGTCTCCTTTCAGGATGTAGGTGATCATCAATTTCCACTTGCCCCTATCCCTTGTCACTCTTAATATTTTTCTTCTTGGTATCTCTCCCAAACCCCACTCTGTCATTCATTCTTCTTCTTTCTCTGCCATCTCCCTTCAGAACATAGGCGATCATTACTTCCATTTGGTCCTTATCCCTTGTCACTCTCAATATTTTTCCTCTTGGTATCTCTTCCAAACCCCACTCCGTTATTCATTCTTCTTCTTTCTCTGCCGTCTCCCTTCAGAACATAGGTGATCATTACTTCCATTTGGTCCTTATCCCTTGTCACTCTTAATATTTTTCTTCTTGGTATCTCTCCCAAACCCAATTCTGTCATTCATTCTTCTTCTTTCTCTGCCGTCTCCCTTCAGAACATAGGTGATCATTACTTCCATTTGGTCCTTATCCCTTGTCACTCTTAATATTTTTCTTCTTGGTATCTCTCCCAAACCCAATTCTGTCATTCATTCTTCTTCTTTCTCTGCCGTCTCCCTTCAAAACATAGGTGATCATTACTTCCATTTGGTCCTTATCCCTTGTCACTCTTAATATTTTTCTTCTTGGTATCTCTCCCAAAGACAATTCTGTTATTCATTCTTCTTCTTTCTCTGCCGTCTCCCTTCAGAACATAGGTGATCATTACTTCCATTTGGTCCTTATCCCTTGTCACTCTTAATATTTTTCCTTTTGGTATCTCTCCAAACCCCTCTCCGTCATTCATTCTTCTTTCTATGCCGTCTCCCTTCAGAACATAGGCGATCATTACTTCTATTTGGTCCTTATCCCTTGTCACTCTTAATATTTTTCTTCTTGGTTTCTCTCCCAAACCCCACTCCGTCATTCATTCTTCTTTCTATGCCGTCTACCTTCAGAACATAGGCGATCATTACTTCTATTCGGTCCTTATCCCTTGTCACTCTCAATATTTTTCCTCTTGATATCTCACCTGAACCCAATTCTGACATTCATTCTTCTTCTTTCTCTGCCGTCTCCCTTCAGAACATAGGTGATCATTACTTCCATTTGGTCCTTATCCCTTGTCACTCTTAATATTTTTCCTCTTGGTATCTCTCCAAACCCTTCTCCGTCATTCATTCTTCTTTCTATGCGGTCTCCCTTCAGAACATAGGCGATCATTACTTCCATTTGGTCCTTATCCCTTGTCACTCTTAATATTTTTCCTTTTGGTATCTCTCCAAACCCCTCTCCGTCATTCATTCTTCAGAACATAGGCAATCATTACTTCTATTTGGTCCTTATCCCTTGTCACTCTTAATATTTTTCTTCTTGGTTTCTCTCCCAAATCCCTCTCCCTCATTCATTCTTCTTCTTTCTCTGGTGTCTCCCTTCAGAACATAGGCGATCATTACTTCTATTTGGTCCTTATCCCTTGTCACTCTTAATATTTTTCCTTTTTGTATCTCTCCAAACCGCTCTCCTTCATTCATTCTTCAGAACATAGGCGATCATTACTTCTATTTGGTCCTTATCCCTTGTCACTCTTAATATTTTTCCTTTTGGTATCTCTCCAAACCCCTCTCCGTCATTCATTCTTCAGAACATAGGCAATCATTACTTCTATTTGGTCCTTATCCTTTGTCACTCTTAATATTTTTCTTCTTGGTTTCTCTCCCAAACCCCACTCCGTCATTCATTCTTCTTTCTATGCCGTCTACCTTCAGAACATAGGCGATCATTACTTCTATTCGGTCCTTATCCCTTGTCACTCTCAATATTTTTCCTCTTGATATCTCACCTGAACCCAATTCTGACATTCATTCTTCTTCTTTCTCTGCCGTCTCCCTTCAGAACATAGGTGATCATTACTTCCATTTGGTCCTTATCCCTTGTCACTCTTAATATTTTTCCTTTTGGTATCTCTCCAAACCCCTCTCCGTCATTCATTCTTCTTTCTATGCCGTCTCCCTTCAGAACATAGGCGATCATTACTTCCATTTGGTCCTTATTCCTTGTCACTCTTAATATTTTTCCTTTTGGTATCTCTCCAAACCCTTCTCCGTCATTCATTTCTTCTTTCTATGCCGTCCCCCTTCAGAACATAGGCGATCATTACTTCCATTTGGTCCTTATCCCTTGTCACTCTTAATATTTTTCCTTTTGGTATCTCTCCAAACCCCTCTCCGTCATTCATTCTTCTTTCTCTGTCGTCTCCCTTCAGAACATAGGCGATCATTACTTCTATTTGGTCCTTATCCCTTGTCACTCTTAATATTTTTCCTTTTGGTATCTCTCCAAACCCCTCTCCGTCATTCATTCTTCAGAACATAGGCAATCATTACTTCTATTTGGTCCTTATCCCTTGTCACTCTTAATATTTTTCTTCTTGGTTTCTCTCCCAAATCCCTCTCCCTCATTCATTCTTCTTCTTTCTCTGCCGTCTCCCTTCAGAACATAGGCGATCATTACTTCTATTTGGTCCTTATCCCTTGTCACTCTTAGTATTTTTCCTTTTTGTATCTCTCCAAACCGCTCTCCTTCATTCATTCTTCAGAACATAGGCGATCATTACTTCTATTTGGTCCTTATCCCTTGTCACTCTTAATATTTTTCTTCTTGGTTTCTCTCCCAAACCCCACTCCGTCATTCATTCTTCTTTCTATGCCGTCTACCTTCAGAACATAGGCGATCATTACTTCTATTCGGTCCTTATCCCTTGTCACTCTTAATATTTTTCTTCTTGGTTTCTCTCCCAAATCCCTCTCCCTCATTCATTCTTCTTCTTTCTCTGGTGTCTCCCTTCAGAACATAGGCGATCATTACTTCTATTTGGTCCTTATCCCTTGTCACTCTTAATATTTTTCCTTTTGGTATCTCTCCAAACCCCTCTCCGTCATTCATTCTTCAGAACATAGGCGATCATTACTTCTATTTGGTCCTTATCCCTTGTCACTCTTAATATTTTTCCTTTTGGTATCTCTCCAAACCCTTCTCCGTCATTCATTCTTCTTTCTATGCCGTCTCCCTTCAGAACATAGGCGATCATTACTTCCATTTGGTCCTTATCCCTTGTCACTCTTAATATTTTTCCTTTTGGTATCTCTCCAAACCCCTCTCCGTCATTCATTCTTCTTTCTCTGCCGTCTCCCTTCAGAACATAGGCGATCATTACTTCTATTTGGTCCTTATCCCTTGTCACTCTTAATATTTTTCCTTTTGGTATCTCTCCAAACCCCTCTCCGTCATTCATTCTTCAGAACATAGGCAATCATTACTTCTATTTGGTCCTTATCCCTTGTCACTCTTAATATTTTTCTTCTTGGTTTCTCTCCCAAATCCCTCTCCCTCATTCATTCTTCTTCTTTCTCTGCCGTCTCCCTTCAGAACATAGGCGATCATTACTTCTATTTGGTCCTTATCCCTTGTCACTCTTAATATTTTTCCTTTTGGTATCTCTCCAAACCCCTCTCCGTCATTCATTCTTCAGAACATAGGCAATCATTACTTCTATTTGGTCCTTATCCCTTGTCACTCTTAATATTTTTCTTCTTGGTTTCTCTCCCAAACCCCACTCCGTCATTCATTCTTCTTTCTATGCCGTCTACCTTCAGAACATAGGCGATCATTACTTCTATTTGGTCCTTATCCCTTGTCACTCTTAATATTTTTCTTCTTGGTTTCTCTCCCAAATCCCTCTCCCTCATTCATTCTTCTTTCTCTGGTGTCTCCCTTCAGAACATAGGCGATCATTACTTCTATTTGGTCCTTATCCCTTGTCACTCTTAATATTTTTCCTTTTGGTATCTCTCCAAACCCCTCTCCGTCATTCATTCTTCAGAACATAGGCGATCATTACTTCTATTTGGTCCTTATCCCTTGTCACTCTTAATATTTTTCCTTTTGGTATCTCTCCAAACCCCTCTCCGTCATTCATTCTTCAGAACAAAGGCAATCATTACTTCTATTTGGTCCTTATCCCTTGTCACTCTTAATATTTTTCCTTTTGGTATCTCTCCAAACCCCTCTCCGTCATTCATTCTTCAGAACATAGGCAATCATTACTTCTATTTGGTCCTTATCCCTTGTCACTCTTAATATTTTTCCACTTGGTTTCTCTCCCAAACCCCACTCCGTCATTCATTCTTCTTTCTATGCCGTCTCCCTTCAGAACATAGGCGATCATTACTTCTATTCGGTCCTTATCCCTTGTCGCTCTTAATGTTTTTCTTCTTGGTTTCTCTCCCAAACCCCTCTCCGTCATTCATTCTTCTTCTTTCTCTGCCGTCTCCTTTCAGAACATAGGCAATCATTACTTCTATTTGGTCCTTATCCCGTGTCACTCTTAATATTTTTCTTCTTGGTTTCTCTCCCAAACCCCTCTCCGTCATTCATTCTTCTTCTTTCTCTGCCGTATCCCGTCAGAACATAGGCGATCATTACTTCTATTTGGTCCTTATCCCTTGTCACTCTTAATATTTTTCCACTTGGTTTCTCTCCAAAACCCCACTCCGTCATTCATTCTTCTTTCTATGCCGTCTCCCTTCAGAACATAGGCGATCATTACTTCTATTCGGTCCTTATCCCTTGTCGCTCTTAATATTTTTCTTCTTGGTTTCTCTCCCAAACCCCTCTCCGTCATTCATTCTTCTTCTTTCTCTGCCGTCTCCTTTCAGAACATAGGCGATCATTACTTCTATTTGGTCCTTATCCCTTGTCACTCTTAATATTTTTCCTATTGGGATTTCTTACAAACCTCGCTTTCTGCTATCCACCTGCTCAAGTGCATCAAGTAGATCTCTTGCTTCTTTTCCTCATTTCTCTTTCCCTCTATCCATCTTGTGAGTATTATGTTCTCCACGTCCTCCTTCCTCATTCAGTTAGTTAAGTGCCATATGTGACACACACTTGGGCAATCATGTATTGAAAGAGACATGACTGACTGGGCAGAAGACTGTCCCGCAGTAGGTTGCCATTGCTTTCTGCAGTAAACTGGTTGCCGACCAAGGCTATAGAACCCAATCTCTCCTGTTATTTAACCCATAACTGGAAGTAAGTGATGGATTAATACCTTTCCCAAGGGTATTTGTGCATAAGGGAATACAAAGAATTCAACTAGAATTCGAACTCGGCTCGCCGATTTGTTATTCCACGTCGATATCCACTGCAGTCTTTTCCTGATGCCAAATATAAATTTTCTTTTAGTTTGCATTCTCTCCAAAACCTCCTCATTGCTCACATGTTAAGTCCATGGTATCCTCAGCATCCTTCTGTAGAACCACATTTCTCTTGTTTTGAGCCTCTCCTTCAGCTTTGAGGAAATTGTCCAGCATTCGATGCCATATAGGAAGACAGATATCACATAACAATCCAGTACTCTTTTCTTTGTTTCCAACAAAATGTTCCTGTCTTTCAATACTCTACTTAGCCTTTGAAATGGGTCTTTGGCCAATGCCAATTCACCTTCAGATCTCAGTGTCACACTTTCCATCCCCTGTCAGAATTCTTCCCAGGTATTTAAATTTCTGTACTTTTTTGATGTTAGTGTCCCCAATATGTAGTTGCCATTTTAGGGACCTCTTTTTGCTGATGACCATTCATTCGGTCTCACTTTAAAAAATCTGTATTTGTCTGATATTTTTCATATATCCTTTCTTTCCCCCAAAAGCTATCTGTAGTTTTGTTATGGTATCAGACATCATCATCATATCTGAAACACAGCATGAAATAAAGAGCCTTTCCTACAAAACCTTGCTTACAATATTTTTTGGAATTTGTGAATAATGAAATAAATCAAAGAATATGTAAACAATGAAAATATTTACTGAACCTTGTTTATGAGAAAAAGGTATCTTATTACTTTTATGTCAAAACCGAGAAGTCAATCTTTTATAGTTATATCAATAATAGTCATATTGCAGTTAACTTGCTTAGAGTTACAAAATGATACATATGTAACATTATTCACTATCCCAAAACAAGGCAGGTACAATGGTTTCATGCCTCTTGATTCTAAACAATAATACAGAGACCCCTCCCACTCTTCAACATCTCAATTTTCATAAAGTAGTATTCATATAAAATTAAAATTTTCTTGTAACCTAATTATAAAAGACCAATAACAGATCATATGCAATATATGCCAACAATTTAACTAGAAATATTGAAAATAAATACACACATGTGCAAATTAATTGAAACAACTGCTTTAGTTTCCTTTCTTTCACTAGACAATCAGTTTTAGACCCACTGGAGTGACAGAGTGTAATCACATTCTATTTTTTACTCAGATTTGGTCATTTGAAGTGGTGTGCAGTACTATGAATCTATTTTTGTGATATTTGATGAAAATTGTTTGGCCTTGAGAAATACAGAATTATCCCTGATTGCACTAGATTTTTATCATGCCCAGACACTATAACCAATGTCTGCAATGGATGTTACTCTAAAGAAGTGTACAAAAATTTGAACACTGCAGGAACACACTGGCAAGTCTCACAGGGAGATTGTGGATATTGATGCTGTCAGCCTTTCAACTGTCAGATGTGCCATCAAAGCAAAGAAACATTGTCAGGATTCAAACCTGTGTCCTTCTTAGCAAAAGAAACTGCTGTTAGAACAAATATGGTTCAGACTGTCTCAGCCACAGAATGTGTCGATGGTCAAGCAAAGTCAAATAATCTTATAAATACAAATCTTGCTCTGACTCTAGAAACATTCATATCTGTTCAGTTTTGTATCCTAATGTAAACAAAGAAATTTCTAATGAAGTAACGGATTTTTATTTATTGATCCAACAGATTTTATCATTTTAAATGTTATTTTCGGTGGAGACCCATATTCGAGTAGATGTTCTGTTTATTTATTAAACTATTATTTATTATTTGTCCATACTCCTGAGATGTGGTAGTATTTACATTATTTGCATTGTTCGAACTGTTGTCCTCATCTTTGTTTCCATATTCATATTCACTATGTTTCAACTATTATACACACTGGCCTTCTTCAGGTGATTAGAGTTTCAAATTGAACCCCTTATTTTGATTGCTACGGTATATTCTTAGTGGATAAAAGTGTTGGTTAGATTCAGTGACTTGACCCAATGAGTTGTGAGCTCAATACATGGCTACAGCAGTGGTAGACAAATGACTTAGAGAGTTGAGTTAAAGGGAGATAACCAAGACATAAGGAAATAAAATGGCCCATAGATCAAGAACAATGTACCCACATGAACTAAATAAAAAGTTTGGTTTAGAATTCCAATCACCTGATGTAGTCCAGAGCGTACAACAATCCAAACATTGTAAATATGAATATTGCGATAAAGATGAGGATAACTGTATGAACAATATAAATAATGTATATTTATTTTCATCTACTGGCCTGAGAAACCTTATTAAAGCAAAATATGTGTTCTCCAGCAGGATTTGTACCAATGTCTCACTGGGCAAGAAAAACCTCTTGGCCATGAAGTTCTTTGACGCTCAAACAATGTTGAATCATGCCTTATAAATGTAAATCTTTCACAAACTCTTTAAATATACATATCTTCTCAGTTTCATATCTTAATAGAAGCAAAACAATTTCTAAAACATCTACTCAAATATGGCTATCTGCTAAAAATTCATTATTTCTTTTAAAACTGCTTTGTTTATACTAGGATATGAAACTAAGCAGATATGTATATTTTAAGAATCTGTAAAAGATTTGCGTTTATAAGGCATGATTCAACTTTGATCATCAACAGACTTTGTGGCCAAGGGGTATAAAGCACATCAGATCTAACAACATGTTTTCCTGCCCAAAGAGATACAAGTTCAAATCTTACAAGAGAACATCTACACTACCGGCCATAATTATAAGGCCACCCCAGTATTTTTTTCAAAAATGATGTATTTGATACTATTTTTAGTATTTATTGCCAAATGGATAATTCTAAATGAAAATAGAGTGGTTCTTTTGTTTTTATTACTTTGCAAAATTTTACAAAGCAAATAAAGACAATTTACCCTTCGCACCCTGTAGATTTGCTATATATATATATATATACTACCGTCCATAATTATTAGGCCACCCCAGTATTTTTTCAAAAATGATGTATTTGATACTATTTTTAGTATTTATTGCCAAGTAGATAATTCTAATGAAAATAGAATGGTTCTTTTGTTTTTATGACTTTGCAAAACTTTACATGGCAGCCAGGAACCCTTTGCCTGACCAGCCAATAAGAAGAAGAGACTAGCATGGGGAAGAGAGCACAAAAACTGGACACCAGAACAATTCATTTGATGCGTGTGTTGTTGTACAGTATTAACAAAAGAACCATTCTATTTTCATTTAGAATTATTCACTTGGCAATAAATACTAAAGATAGTATGAAATACATCATTTCTTTTAAAAAACTGGGATGGCTTAATAATTATGGCTGGTAGTGTATATTTTAATAAGATTTCTTGAATATTCAGGCTGGTAGGTGAAAATAAATAAACAAATATATAATGATAAACTTAAAGTGCCAGGAAAACTGACATTAATTCCAGATCATTGAAAATCCCTTCCGTCCTCATTTTCAATAATAGCAAAATAATTAGCAATGCATTTATATAGTACATATAATAACCTTCTTTTTTCAATTGTAAGTGTTTAAATTCCTAGCAACTGACAATTTTTTCTTTCTGATTTTCAGTAGATTTCTATAGTAAAATCATCAGAAATATATTAACATTTTATATATCTTCTTTTATGTTTTGTGTCCCTGAAGACTCTGACAAGCAAAGGTCTCCACAATTTCCTGTCACTTGTACCTCTTAATAAATTTGTCTTTCTGCTATCTCTTTGGTTATCTATCCTTGCTCTGCCATTGATTCACATTTGGCCATTTACGTGTTGTTTTCCTCTCCCTATTTTCCTTTAATCTATATTGTGTGCATCAAATTTTCCGAGCCGTCTTTCCTCATTAGGTGTCCTAGAACTTTCAACTTTCTCTTTCTGATGTTAATTAAAAGTATCCTTTCTCTTTTCTCAAAAACATTTTTTCGGCCTATGGTATTCTCATTATCCTTCTGTAGACCTACGTTTCTGTTGTTTCAAGACTCTTCTTTATCTTTAAGGAGATTGTCCAGCATTCCATATAGGAGGACTTATATTTCATAGTTTTATTTTTTTAGTAATGCTTGAAGTAGTTCCTGACCAATGAAAATGCTCTTTTAATGATTTTCAGTACATTTCTATAGTAAAATTATCAGCTATATATTAATATTATACACTTTATAGTGTAATTCTATGAGAAAGAACTGTAGTAACTTCTGATCACTGATAATTTTTCTTACTTATTTTTCGATGTATTTCTTAATTAAAATGCATTTACGTAAACTATATAACTTTGGAAAGAAATTTTATTTTACTGATAGTTTCTTTCTTTGAGATTTTTAATTCACAGACTCTGTACCAAAACTTGTTGAGATAAACATGAAGTTGAAATTTTCAAAATGTTGAATGACTAAATTTCATTTCTCCAAAAATATTTAATACAGACAATGACTATATAATTGAATGGTAGAGTATTAGTAAGTCTATAGGCAACACTGAAAAAAAGCTCATATCTTGCTGATATATATTCAGAAGTAATCAATGCTAATATACAACTACAAAAATTTATTAACCACTATAAACTGCTGTCTCACCATATATGTTTAGCAAATCTTCTTCTATGTGCCCTGTCCCTTCAGGACGTAGGCGATCAAGGCTTTCCATGTCTCCCTATCCCTGGTGGCTCTTAATATGTCTTCTCCTGTTAATCCACGCAACTCCCATTCTGTCATCCACCTGATCAGGCTCTTCAAATATGTTATCCGCTGACTTCCTCTGTCTCTTTTTCCTTCTATCTGACCTGTTAGTATCAGGTTCTCCAAGCCCTCCTTCCTCATTGCATGTCCCAGGAACTTCAGTTGTCTCTGACTGATGCTCACTATTAGTTGTCTTTTCAATGTCATTATTTCCAAAACCTCATCATTGCTCACATGTTTGGTCCATGATATCTGCAGCATCCTTCTGTAAAACTACATTTCTGCTGCCTCGTTTTTTCCTCATCTTCGATGATATTGTCCAGCATTCACTACCGTATTGAAGAACTGACATCACATAGCAATCTAGCACTCTCTTCTTTGTTTCTAGGGAAATTTTCCTGTGTCTTAGTACTTTACTCAGCTTCTGGAATATGTCCTTCGCCATGCCAATTCACCTTCGAATCTCTGTGTTGCACTTTCCATCTCCTGTTAGAACACTTCCTAGGTATTTAAATTTTTGTATTTGTTTGATTCTAGTATCCCCTACCTGTATTTGGTATTTGGGTTATTCCAAACTTTTCAAATATTTAACAAATTCTTCCTATGACATTGTAGACTAAATAGATAATAAGCACAAAATAAACGATAAAAAAATTGTTTTGTTTTACTACTAAAGAATTTAGGAAAAAATAGTACATAGAAAGTCTTACTTCCCAGAGACAAGCTTTGGCTAATTCTGAACATTTTTAGAAGATTATCTTCACGTTTTTAGCACATTTCAACTTGTTTTATTCTTTTGTAAATGTACTTTTTGTTAAAGTGATTTTACTTTTATTTTTTTTCTGTTTAACAAAGTGGATCATTGTGATTTTAGATCACACTACTTTCCTTCTGATGTCAGATGAAACTGTTCCCCTTAGGATCTCAGTTCACAACACTCCTTTTGATCCCAGAGCATCACAATGTTCTCCTTGTGAACTTAGGCTACACTGCTCCCCCCACATGATCCCAGTTCACAACACTCTTGTTCATCCTAGGTCATCACAATGTTCTCATTGTCAACTTAGGCTACACTGCTCCCCCGACATGATCCCAGTTCACAACACTCTTCATTTGATCCCAGGTCATCACAATGTTCTCCTTGTGAACTTAGGCTACACTGCTCCCCCCACATGATCCCAGTTCACAACACTCTTCATTTGATCCCAGGTCATCACAATGTTCTCCTTGTGAACTTAGGCTACACTGCTCCCCCACATGATCCCAGTTCACAACACTCTTCATTTGATCCCAGATCATCACAATGCTTCCCATGTGATCTCAAACCATACTGCTCCAGTAGTGATACCTGTTCATCACAATGCTCTTTTTATAGTCTCAGGTCACACTGCTCTCTCAGGTTCCCAGGCCACACTGCTTCTCTCATGATACCAAGTCACACTGTTTCCTTGCAACTCGAGGTCACATTGCCCTCCTTGTGGCCCCAGTTCACAATACTCTCTTTTTGATCCCAGGTCATCAAAATGCTCTCTTTATGACCTCAGACCAGACTGCTTGCCTTAACATCTCAGGTCACATTACCTCCTCTTATGATCCAAGGCTACACTGCACTCCATGTTATCCTGTGATCCCAGGTCATATTGCTCTACTTGTGATCCCAAGTTTCTTCTATTCCAGCACTTTTTGAACTGTCAGATTTTTCTTTTCATTATTATACTTCTAACTTATACATATGCCTCCTGAAATTCTTCTATAATTCTTAACCTTCTCACCAGATTTTAGATTAGAAATTCCTTCCCTGAGGGCAAACTGCATCTTTTTAAACAATCATTGATTTATACCAAGATTCTAACTATTTTCCCTATTACACTTATGACTTATACATGCTACTAAAATTCTTCTCTTAAGATTCCTACTCTGAGAACCCAAGTGCTTGAGAATCATAGGTTAAACAAGAACCAGTATTCTTATTCAGGAGATGAGGAACAAAAAGTGTTTAATAACTTTTAAAAGAATCTCAAAATAAAGTATAAAACTGATAAAACTATCAGTTAAAATAAAAAATAAAAAAAATAACAAAGATGAAGATATTATCTTTATTTTTTATTAGACAAACGATTATTATCAATATTAACATCTTTAATGTTCTGTGTCTCTTCAGAACATGTATGGTCATGACTCTTTACAGCTTTCTGTCTCTTACAGCTCTAAAACAATGTTTGCCCCTTTTACTGAGTCTCTTATCCATTTACATAAAGTTCAGAGGTTATTCACTATTTTCCCCTGGATACAGTATATACTGTGAGCATTAAATTCTCTCAGCCTCCCTTCCTCATTTTGTGTCCCAAAAATTTCAATTGTCTTAGTCTTGAAATTTAAAAATTAAGATAAACTAGTCAAAATCTATAAAATATATGAATATATTAACTTAAAAGATGTGAAAATGACAAAAACCCTTTATCTGAAAATGACAGAAAACAATAAGTTTTTGGATTGGAAGAGAGAAATTAATAAAATAAAATAGTTTAGTCATAAAAATAACATTTTTCAAACTTTAAAATCAAGACTGTATTGTAAAGAAACATTTTTCTTATAAAAAAGAAAAACTGTTTTCCTTCAAATGAAAGTGAAAAAAAAATGTGAAAACACTAAAACCTTTTCAAATAATTTAAAAGTTAACTATTGTCAGAAATAATATCATTAAATAAATTAATAGGAATAAAAAAATATAACCTGAATAACAAAGAAATAAAATCAGTTTAGATTAAATTGTTTAAATTTATAACGTTTGTGGTAAAACATGTGTAATAATGAAAATACGTCGTTTCGAAAACCAGAAAACAATGAAATAATTCACATTCAGCCTAATACCACCATCTTTGTAGTTATGATAACAATGCTTTACTCATCCTTGTTGGCCTTATTCAAGTCTCTTTCAGTCCAGCTAATCTTCAAAGAATTTCAAACTGAACACTTTATTCAATCAATAGGGGTGGATTATTCTCATTCTGCTATCAGTATTTAAGTATATATTGTCTTGATTAATTAAGTTACTGATAGTTGTTTTTGTTCTCAAAGCATTTGTGCAATTAGAAGATAGTCTAGACCAATAGTTCTCCACCTTTTTCATCCATAGACCACTCTTACTTTTTATTTTTTATTTTGGTAAACCCCTATAAACTTTTGATAAAAAAATAAGTTTATTTTATTTTTAACTAATAGATAAATTTAGGAATTGTATTATAGAAATAGTAAATGTATATGCTTTATTTTGAAGTAAAACTAATCTAATGAAACTAAACTTGTATTTTACTAAATTCTATGGAACATTTATGTGCACTAGTACATATATAAGACCTCATAATGGATGTTTTTGCTGGTAACTGCCCCTAAAAGGTTAATACTGTTAATCCTTTCTTTATATATATATGATCCTTATATAATTTATATATTAATTTTATTATTAATATTTTACTTTTTTAAGTTTTTTTTATATTAATCAATTTATATTAATTTTATATTAATATTTAAAATTATTGTTATTATTAATACATTAAATTAATTTATATAATAATTTATAATCTTTATATATATATATATATATATATATATATATATATATATATATAATTCATCCTTTATATATATACTTCTTAGTTTTTATTCAATTTTTTCTTTTTTTTTTAGATGGTAATACAATAACATCCACCATCACCGATGATTTTATTTTGTGTTGTCATAAAACTCCGCTAGACAACGGCAATAGTTTCCAAAAATAACAAACGCAGTTCTCAAATTTGCAATGCGGTTCTATGATAGTGTGATAGTGTGAAATGACAACAAAACCATGTATTCAGATGCAGTGTAACGTGTTATGTCCGTGTTACACAAAGTTTCCACTCAAAGTTATATACTGTTATTAATAAAGCTTGTGTAGGAACTTTGTTTCCAACACAATATACAATTAATTAATTTTTTTTACTTAATCTTTATTATTCTCTCTCTCTTTCTCTCAATCTATCTATCTATGTGTGTGCATACATTAGAAAAGGGGGAATATATATATATATATATATATATATATATATATATATATATATATCAATGCTAATATGAACATTTTCACTTCGCTAATTGATGTCATATTCAGCACACAGACCTTTGTAGATGAATCTTTTCATAATCGCTTGATCCACTCTTCAGAAGATATCAGCAATTGACTGCTGATTCTTTCATTTTTGTTATTTTTATATTAAATTCATATAATTATTTATGCATTTTTTATTAATGTTAGATTGATTTTTCTCAAGTGTTTGTATATACATGTGTATATGTGCACACACACACACAAGTGTGTGTGTGTGTGTGTGTGTGTGTGTGTGTGTGTGCGTGTGTACACTACTGGTTATAATTATTAGGCTACCCCAGCTTTTTTAAAAGAATATATTTCATAGTAGTTTTAGTATTTCTTGCCAAGTGGATAATTCTAAATGAAAATAGAATGGTTCTTTTGTTACTACTGCACAATAACATGTGCATCAAATAAACTGTTCTGGTGTCCAGTTTTTGTGCTCTCTTCCCCATGCTAGTCTCTTCTTCTTATTGGCTGGCTGAAGCAAAGGCTTCCTGGCTGCCTTGTAAAATTTTGTGAAGTAATAAAAACAAAAGAACCATTCTATTTTCATTTAGAACTATCTATTTGGTAATAAATAGTAAAAATATTATGAAATACATCATTTTTTTATAAAAACTGGAGTGGCCTAATAATTATGGCAGTAGTGTGTGTGTGTGTGTGTGTGTATATATATATATATATATATACATACACACACAGACACTAAAACTAAAAGTCACCATGCAGTATTGATGCCTATGTTCATACTGTTTATATATTTGTGTGTGGATTGTGAAATAAGAATAGCCTTTATATTATTTCAGTAAATAATTTTTCTATGATTATTCAGAGTCATGTTTTATATTTTGTGTGCATACTAACTGATTGGTACTATTTAAAAAAAACAAAACAAAACAAAACGAAGACTTATTTTACATTTTCTGCTGCTAATTTGAAAATATTAATGACTTTTACATCTGGTTAGAAGTAATGAATTTAGTAACTATTGGCCAAGGCCATTCTACCCCATATTAAAATAAATTTACTTAAAATTTCAAGGTGTTTGCATTATTTTGTTCACCCACTCTGTGTGTGTGTGTGTGTGTGTGTGTGTGTATATATATATAAGCTAAAAAATAATCCAACACAATTTTTTCTAACATCTTGTGGACTATTTAAAATTATCTTCTTGCTAAAATGTTTGGGATTATCTTGATTACCATGGCTGACTAATCTTGCTTTTCATACTTATTGCTTTTTTTTGACTAATTATTTTTCTAAATCACTTTGTTTCCCTTTCTGTCATATAATAACCAAGATAGCTGCTTTAACAATTTTAATATACAACCTAAAATTAATTTCAAATAATACATGATGTCTTTTTCTGACACTATTTAAACTAAATTAAATGATACATTTGAAATAAAAAATTCCACTACGATGAAGTTATTTGCTTTTCATTGAATAAAATTTTTGTTTGTATTTTTAACAATTCTTTTCAAGTGTTAAAGAGTATGAAGTGTATATAATTTGAGATATGAGAAATAAGGTTTGATTTTTTGTTGTTGTTTTTCTTGTCTGCTATATTGATTCAGATGAGGTCTTGGTAATTTTTAGACTCAATTCTTTTCTTTCATGCTTTGAAAGTTGACATAGCACAAAATATGAATAAGTGTGAGGTTCAAATAATTTTAACAGTTTTAAAAACTGGAGCAATAAGACTTGCTGTTATTTGACCAATGACTCAATTGTAAAGCAATTAAAACCTTTTTTTATGGAAGTGAGAAAGATGAGAATAATACAGAAATAAACTTGAAAGTTTAAAACTCTGAGATAATAGGAATGGAAATCTTCTTGGTTTTATTTCTTTAATGCTTTGTTATTATTTTGAAGAACTTGAAAATAGCATTCAGAAGAACTTCAGTATCAGGAGAAAACAAACAAAAATAAAAAAATGTAATAAAAAAATGAAGAGATGGAAATCTTTTTGTTTTCTGTCTTTTTAATTATTAGGAAAAAATTCTTTAATGGTTAGCTATTTGGAAAAAGTAGTTTTAAGGGTTAACTATTTAGGAAAAAATAATTTCAAAAGTGAGCTATTTGGAAAAAGAAATTTTAAATGTAAGTTATTGAGAAAAAATAATTTTAATGATTAGCTATTTGAAAAAAAAAAAATTTAATGGTTAGCTATTTGTAAAAAAAAATTAAAATACAAAGAAAGTTGTTAATAAAAAAATTAAAAAAAAGAGAAAAAAGAAATTCTTGACATAGAAATAATATTTCTTCATAATTTTTTTTTTAAAGAAGAACCAAAAGATAAATAATTCTTTTTTTTTTACTTTTCATCATCACAGCCTCTGTATAGGTATGTAAATATATCTTAGTTTTATCTTCCAAATAACTCGTTTTACAGAAAGATACTCTATAACATGAAGTCTTCCTGGATTCAAAAATCTTTAATTTTAAAAATTATTTTTTTAAAAAATAGAAATTCATTTTTTTAAAACCACTGCTAAGTTTCTTAGCTGACACAAGATTTAGAGCACCCTTAATTTTCCATTTAATAATTTTTTAAAATTTAAAATTAGTATTCAGTTCTTTTAATGTTGATATAGAAATACAAGAAAGCAATGAGATCAAAACCCAATTAAAAAAAAAATTAATCATTAAATTCCCTCTCCCTACCAAAAAATTTAATAAAAGAAAACCATAACTATAACAGAAAAAAAAAAAATTTGAACTGCAGTAGTACTTGATGAAATAGGTTCTTTGATTTGGTTCATTTTTTTGGTAATTTTTCATAATTTCCTTTTCACTTTGTTTTTATCTGAAATTGCATTCTGCTGCAGTTACCATCACTGGAATCAAGTATCATCTACCTGAACCATGTGGTAACCACAGCAGACATTATCCAACCAGGTATGGACGTATTCGACCAAGAGGGTCACATATGGGATAAACTTAAGAACCAGCCTCAAAAACATGTGGACAAGTTTCACTTTGGGATTAAGAACATTACAATACCAGTTACAATTTTTGTTGTCTCTATACTGCGGTCTCCTGATCTTCAGACACAACCAGCTGAAAGTGTTCTTTACCTGGAAAAATCAAAGATGAAAAAAAACAATATTAGAATTTTCTCAGTAATTGTAAGACTTGAGTAAAATCAGGTCTTAAATTTGTTGAAACAAAATTTAGTTCTGTTTCCAATGAGTCTGAGTTTTTGCTATCCAACATGGGGATTCTTCTTCTTTTTCTATGTGCCCTATCCCTCCAGGACATAGGCGATCATGGCTTTCCATGTCTCCCTATCCCTGGTGGCTCCTAGCATGCTTTCTCCTGTTACTCCACGCAACCCCCATTCTGTCATCCATCTGCTCAGGCCCTTCAAATATGTTATCTACTGACTTCCTCTGTCTCTTTTTCCCTCTATCTGGTTTGTCAGTATCAGGTTCTTCAAGCCCTCCTTCCTCATTGCATGTCCCAGGAACTTCAGTTGTCTCTTCCTGATGCTCACTATTAATTTTATTTTTGTTGCCATTCTTTCCAACATCTCATCATTGCTCACATGCTCAGTCCAAGTTTTTCCTTCATCTTCGTCTGCCATATGGAAAAACTGACATTACATAGCAATCTAGCACTCTCTTCTTTGGTTCTAGTGAAATTTTCCTGTGTCTTAATACTTTACTCAGCTTCTGATGGGGATTAGACTCATAATTTCTGTGCTACCAATGTATCAATCCAATGCTTGATAAAACATAGGAAGAACAAAATACTATCTTTTAATTTTTTATAAATTTTCATGGTCATATATATTTTTTATAAATTCTTATGGACATATATCTTTTTTAATAAATTTTCATGGTCATACATGTTTTATTTTATGAATTTTTATGGTCATGTATTTTGTTTAATAAATTTTATGTTTTATTTTTGTTTATAAATTCTTATGGTCATATATGTTTTTTTTTAAATTTTTATGGTGGCATGTTTTTATAAATTTTTATGGTCATATATGATTTTTCTAAATTTTCATGGTAACACATGTTTTTATAAATTTTCATGGTCAGGTATATTTTTTATAATAAAAATAAAATCAAAAATAAGTAAATACAAAATAATTAAACCAAATAAAAAAAATACAGGGTGTGATAAATGAGTTGTCATCAAAATTATGCAAGAATGAAAATAATACTGACATCTTATTTTAACAGATATATTTACCAAAATAACACAATAATGTAATAATAATCAAAGAGAAAATTTATTCAATAAAATCACTGTTGGCTTCAACAGCAGCCTCCAAATAACTTCAGGATCTCTTGCATCTCTTCTGGGTGGTTTCCTTATTTAAGTTGATGAATGCTGCCATAATTCTTACCTTCAGTTCATCTTTGGCGTAACAAGGAGTTTTGTTGGTCTCTCGATCAACTGTGTTTTATACATAAAAATCAATAGGTTGCATTCTTGGAAGTTATTTGACTAAATGTAAGAGGTGAATTGGTTGCAGAAATTGTCTGACAGCCATGACTGGGCTCTCCTGCTTGTGTGGCATGGTTCTGAGTCCTCTTGCCATATACAGGGCTTTCAGTGGCCACCCTTTTGACCCAGGGCAGTACTATCTTCTCAAGGCACTTGATGCTGGCCTCTATGTTGAGTCTGAGGCCTTGTGGGAAGATGAACAGAAGCATAATGTCACCATCACTAGAGATCACCCTAAACACCACATGACTCAGGGTAGCACTATCTTGTCAAGGCACTTGATGGAGGCCTTTGTGTTGAGTCTGAAGCCCTCTAGGAAGATTGATGGAAACATAATGTTGCCATCACTAGTGATAACTTCAAACTCCTTTGTAATCACTGTTAGACTCATCCAACCTTTTGCAAATCCTCTTGACTGACACCTAAACACTCTGAAATCTTTTTACTGGAGCTTCTTGTGAGAAGCTAAGCAGTACAGTATACTATTTCCAAATTTTTGGCATAGAGAATTGCGTCATGGTGCTCTTTTCCTCTCAGATGGTGCTAAAATGATCCTTCAATACTGTGCAGTTGACAGAATCAAAACAAAGAATGGGTATTTGAAAAATTAAAAATATAAAATGGCGACAATTTACTCATTGCATGCTGTACATAGAAATAAACAACAATTATATTAGAAATAAATAGGTCAATAAAAATGTAGCAACAAAAACATTTACTCATTTTCATTTATTAGAAAATTACTTAGCATTCTCCATAGTTTACATTTCTTTACAGCAAGATTTAAGAAGATTTTAGATTGTTAGCTCTGTTTCTAATGAGTCTGAGTTTTACAACTGTTATCTTCTTTTTCTATGTGCCCTGTCCCTAAGCAGGGTATTCTTCTTCATTTTTTATGTGCCATGTCCTTTTAGGACGGAGGCGATCATGGCTTTCCATATCTCCCTAACCCTGGTGGCTCTTAGCACGCTTTCTCCTGTTGCACCAGACAACCCTTGTTCCATCATCCACCTGATCAGGTACATCAAATATACTATCTGTTGCTTTTCCATTTCTCTTTCTCTCTATGTGGCCTGTTAGTAACAGGTTCTCCAAGCCTTCCTTCCTCATTGCATGTCCCAGGAACTTCGGCTGTCTCTTCCTGATGCTCAGTATTAATTTCCTTTTTGTTTCCATCATTTCTAAGACCTCATCATTGCTCACATGCTTGATCCATGATATTCATAGCATCCTTCTGTAGAACCACATTTCAGTTGCTTCAAGTTTTTCCTTTATCTTTGATGATATTGTCCAGCATTCACTGCCACATTGAAGAACTGACATCACATAGCAATCCAGTACTCTCTTCTTTTTTTCTAGCGAAATTGTCCTGTTTCTTAATACTCTACTCAGCTCCCAGAATGCATCCTTCTGCTTTTGGATCTCAGGAATATAAATGTATAGAAACTGATGTGACCACAAAGTGAGGGGTCAGTTTATATATTGATAGTAATATAGAATTGATTCCTCACTTTATATCCAGTATGCTTCTGTAGAACCACATTTCGGTTGCTTCAAGTCTTTCCTTCGTCTTTGATGATATTGTCCAGCATTCACTGCCATATTGAAGAACTGACATCACATAGCAATCCAGTACTCTCTTCCTTGTTTCAAGCAAAATTGTCCTGTTTCTATATACTTTACTCAACTTCCGGAATGCTTCCTTTGCCATGCCAATTCACTTTCAGATCTCTGTGTTGCACTTTCTGTCTTCTTTTATAACACTTCCCACAAAACTTCTTCTGATTAATGTTGCACAAATTTCCAACACTAGCCAAATGTGAACACGCCAAAACCCAATACTGAACTAAAATCTTTGTGAACTGTGCATATGTTCTGCACATAACTTCTATTTCACTTACATACTCCAAAATTTTCACCAATAGAAACCACTCCCACCTAAAGAAACAAAGAAAAATTGAAGCTGAACTGAGCCTAAGAAAATGATATAAAAGCCCATCAAAGGTATCTCTTTGTCAGTTGGCTGACACAAGCCAAAATTCACAAAGCTTGTTGACAGCAACCTACCATCTCTAATGACACCCTCCAAAGACTGTCAACACAGTAATTTACAACTCTCTTACTGTATGCCTCTGTGGATGACCTTTTATGACTCTACTTATCTCTTCCTTTCAAGGAGAGACATTCACATTGATTTACCACTTGTATTTTTCATTGATACAATTGTTTTGGAGTAGATAGATCTATCACCAGGTTCACACTCCACCCACGTCTATTGAACAGGTTAAGAGGCTCATCCCTTGTTCCCTGTTTAGGATGTGGTTTCCGGATTTCTCTTTTCCAATCCTTTCACTTACGATAAAAAAAAAAAAAACCTCCATAGTTTCTTCTTTGTTCAGCCACTATATGCTTAATATAACCCTAACCCAACACAGCGACTGAGCTTGTAATTTCTATGCTATTAATGTTTCTTTTTCAGGTTATTGTCCAATAGTTGAAAGAAAGAAATTACTTTCTTCCTTTAATTTTTTATAAGTTCAATATTGCATTCTCAAGTGGTCACCCATCTAGTTACTGACCAGGCTTGATGCTGTTTAACTTCAAGATCATACAGGAACCGGTGTTTCAACTCTTTCGAAATAGAGACTAATAAAACTAACAAGTTGCAAAGTGTTTGCTGATGGCAACAAAAGATTTTCCACCTCCACAAAAGGTAACAAACAAAATAGTGAGAACTGCAGGAAAATATTCACAATCAAATAAAGTCAAACTTTCGATTTAATTAAATGTAAATTAAATTATTTAAAACAATGCAGTAAAGAACGAATTTTGAAGAGATTTATCTTATTTAAAAATTAAATAAATTTTTTCCTGCTTTCAGCAATCTATGACACACTTCCTACTCCCAAAACCTGGTGCACTTTGAAAATTACCAATGATGATAAATGTAGATGTGAGAATGTTGAAAGTATATCCTCTCAAATCTCTAATGTTTGACAGGTATCACTGAAGACTTAAATGAAGTCCTGAAAATCTTTTGATACCAAAGAGAACATAAATAAAATAAACAAAGGCTAGAAGAAGGATAGATCCCTTTCTTTAGAAATTGCTTTGTTTACATTAGTATAAGAAACTGAGAAGATATGTCCATTCAGAGAGTGTGTTTAAAGGCACTATTCAATCCTAGGTTAAAAGCAATCGGAGTCTAACCGTACTGATGAGCTGTGATACAGTGAAACAGATCTGTCTGCGGATGACTATATATATATATATATATATAGATTTATTGCCCGCCTCAAGATAGGATTGAAACCTGGCTGGTTTATCAGCAGCCAGAGATTCACACACCAAGCCATCAGTGGATGTTCAAGAAAGGGAGATTTCAAAGTATATAGTATATTTACACCAATGTAAATTTGCCAGTAGTTGAAAGTGCTCAATCTTGAAAGAGAGCATTGCATAAAGCCATAAATAACTGCTGTTTATGAAATTTTCCCCTCTCTAAAGTGCTCAATCACTAGGGAGAGATTTGAATTTTCATATGTAATATATTATTACATTAAAAAATTAAAATTTTCTTATTTAGGATGGCAATTTCAGCAGTTACCTTTAACCATCCATCTCATCAAGCTCAACCAAAACATTTTAGGAAAATTAATTTAACTTATTTTTTTGGCTGGGCTGGGGTCTAACATTTTTTGGTAGCAATGATTTGTTTCTTTCTTTTTCCCTACCCTTACTTTTGTTTTTTATAAACACCCAAACAAATAAGTTAAATTTATTTTCCCATAATGTTTTAGTTTAGCTGATGAGATGGGTAGTTAAAAATACCTGTTAAAATGGCCATCCTAAGTAAGATAACTTGAATCTTTATATGCAATAAATATTGGCTCTGTAAATAAATAGATTTAATTACATTAAGCCTTCTGGCTGGATCAGTGTTAATATCTAATATTAATAGAATCCTTTAAAATTTACAACCATATTGCTTTTTTTGACTAATGACCAATATATATGTGTTTCATTTGGAAACGAGTTATTTTTGTGATCTAGGTTTCAACTTTCAGGATCTTCAGATGATTTATATTAACTGATGTTAGAGTTTTTCAAATGCTCAAACAAAGATTTTTTATGAACACGCAACTGGAATTTTCAAACAACAGAAAAATTTTCAAAATTAGGGAGGAATTATTTAAGGATCTTAGAACACTTTCATCCTTGCTTGTTTGATCCTAGTCGGTATTTATGGGTCTGATTATATTTATGATATAATTTCTGATCTTTCATTTACTGATTTTTTTTCCTTTTGGGAACAACATAATAGCTAATATTTTCTCCTGGCATAATCTGCATACATTACCACCCTTGTATGGTTTGGCTATTTTTACTATACTGCAAGTTATATCAGAGTCTTAACATAATTCAATTTTAATTTCCATATGTGGCTAGCCAGTTTGGTATAATTACAAACTTTTTGGTTGTTAGAAATTTCCAGTCACAAATTCGTAAAAAAATCCCTGTTCGAGCATTTGAAAAATAATAAAATCAGTTATTGTAAAATAACTATTGAAACCTAGTTGAAACCTAGGTTGGGGAAATAACTCATTTCCAAATTAAAAATATTCAAAAGTTCCACAATATAATTATATTGAACACTTTTTAATATAATTGTGTACTGGTTTAATTTCATTATGACCCAAAACCAATATATATATATATATAATGATAATATACACGCTAAAAAGTCTAACTCCTTCTACCAAGTGCCCATAGCTCAGAGCTCAGAGGTAGAATTGCCGACTGATGCCAGTTTAGTCGGGTTTCAATCCTGGGTTAAAAAGCAATTGGATGTCTAACCGTACTGATGAGCTGTGATACAGCAAAACAGATCTGTCTGTGTGCGGATATATATATATATATATATATATATATCCACAAAAATTGTGTATTTTGGCAGCAATCCCTCTTTTATATATGTTTCATTAAAGATGTCTGACAAGACACTGCAATTAAACTTTTTATTTAATTTTTCTTGTGCTCATACAAGTGATTTCTTTTCTGGACATAGTGTGTAAAACTGTCCAAATACATTTAGATCTGATCACTTTTGGTTTATCTATCAGCCATTATCAAGGATATTTTGTAAATTTTTTATTGAATATGTAGAGTTTCATATATGTGTATCTACAGTGATAGGAATGTTTTTTATTTTAGAAACAGCATTTTGAAACTTGCCATTTCAGAAAAAGGAGAAACAATTATAAAGAAAATTATATATATATATATATATATATATATATATATATGGGATAGCAGTATAAAAATCTTTACATGTCAAGAACAATTTTAGAGGAAGATGTATGACAAAGTTGAAAGAAATGTCATTTCAGACATCACTGGATTAAAGTTATTTATGTTGATGTAAATCTTATGTGCATTAGAGACACTGGTAATTTTAAAACTTAATATTTTTCACAATCATATCTAAAAAATAAAAGATTTAATCAATACCAAATAAAAACAATAAGCTAAAACTTGAAGGAGGAATTTATTCTATTATCTGTGATGATTGTCACAAAGAATATTTTGGAGAAACTTCAAGAAAAATTATATTAACACAAATGAATATTTTGCAAAACAACATATCAAATGCATTAGTTTTTCACTGAAACAAGACTCACCACTTTTTTAATATAAAAAATGATACTTTAAAAAATACTACTAAAAAAGAAAAGAGTTCGCTATGATTAAAATGTTTAGGAAGTGCTTTAATGACTAAAAATCTCTTTTATATTACAAAGTTTGTTAAATCTAAGTTGCAAAATGACTCATTTCCAAATGAAAAATATTCAAAAGTTCTACAATATAATTGTATTGAACAATTTTTAATACAAACGTGTACTCATCTAATTTAATTATGACCAAAAACTAATTAACTAATTTTCCTTTATCCATCACTATTTTCTGCCATTTTTCGAAATGGTAAGTTTGTAGGAGGTAAATTTAATTGAATGAGTATTGTGTAAACCAATTATAGCAGATACCAGAGCTTAATTGTCCTTTGAACTAATTGGCTGCATTACATATTAACTGGTGACCAGCTGTCTGAGATCCTATTTGAACAAACATGTTTTGGGGAATTTTACTTTCTATCCCAAGTTGTAAATATTTTATTCCATGACACACACTTTATATTTTATGGTTGTTAAGAGTGAAAAAAAAAAAAAAAAAGAAAAAACAAAGAAGAGAGTGCTGGATTGCTATGTGATATCTGTCCTTCTGTATGGCAGTGAATGTTGTATGATCTCCTCAAGATGAAGGAGAGGCTTGAGGCAGCAGAAATGTGGTTTGATAGATAGATAGATAGATAGATAGATAGATAGATAGATAGATAGATAGATAGATAGATAATGAAGAGTGCTGGATTGCTATGTAATATCTGTCCTTCTGTATAGCAGTGAATGTTGGATGATTTCTTCAAGATGAAGGAGAGGCTTGAGGCAGCAGAAATGTGGTTTTACAGATAGATAGATAGATAGATAGATAGATAGATAATGAAGAGCGCTGGATTGCTATGTAATATCTGTCCTTCTGTATAGCAGTGAATGTTGGATGATTTCTTCAAGATGAAGGAGAGGCTTGAGGCAGCAGAAATGTGGTTTTACAGATAGATAGAGAGATAGATAATAAACAGTGCTGGATTGCTATGTACTACCTGTCATTCTGTATGGCAGTGAATGTTGGATGATCTCCACAAGATGAAGGAGAGGTTTGAGGCAGTAGAAATGTGGATAGATAGATAGATAGATAATGAAGAGTGCTGGATTACTATATGATATCTGTCCTTCTGTATGGCAGTGATAATATGCAGTACCTTCTTCATAAATAGGACATTTTTGTGTGTTTGTGTTCTATCTTTTATGTTGAAAATGTTACTTATGTCATTTAATCTTTACTAACAAGTTCAATGAACATATATATACCAATACTGAGAAAATATTTCAAACACTAACAATGAATTCTTCTATCAACTGGTTGAGAGCACATGTTTTTTTTGGGTTGGGAACAACTTTACTAGTAAGTCATGATTTTGCTTTGATTTTATTTGATTTTAATTTTTTGTTGTGGCTAATTTTAAAAGTTTCATAGTTATTTGATCGAGTGCTTTTTTTTTTTGTATTCTTTTTCCAAAGAAATTTTTTTTACTGGACTTTAACTAAGTTAAAACTTAGTTAACTCAACGCCCCTATTTTTTATTTATTTATTTTTATTTATTTATTTATTTATTTTTTCACTTGGAGTAGATAGACTAAACTATCGCCCGGTTCACACTCCACCCACGTCTATTGTACAGGTGTAGAGACTCATCCCTTGTTCCCTGTTTAGGATGTGGTTTCCAGCTTTCTCTTTTCCAATCTTTTCACTTTTCTTTTTCTTTCTTTTTTTTTTTTTCACTTGGAGTAGATAGACTAAACTATCGCCCGGTTCACACTCCACCCACGTCTATTGTACAGGTGTAGAGGCTCATCCCTTCTTTCCTGTTTAGGATGTAGTTTCTGGCTTTCTCTTTTCCAAATCTTTTCACTCTCACGTAGCCCCTTGCTCATCAGTGGCATTACAGCCTTGCTCGGGGTGATATGATTAAAAAAAAAATGAGTCCCAAACTGTCCCAATCCAATTCAAAGTGACTTTTTGCATGAAATAAGTTAATACTAAACGTTCCTAATGCCATCTAATCACGAACAAAATTTCTTAGTTTAACTAATAATAAACATTCGGAAATGAAAGCTGTAACAATCCAATCCAAAGTTAAACTATTGAAAGAAAAAAGTTAGCATTAAACACTCCTAATGCCATCTAATTGCAAACAGAATTTCTTAGTTTATAAAATAAAATATCATGTAGATATTAAAACTGTTATAAGCTCAGCCAAAGTAATCTTTTTGAAAGAAATAAGTTAACACTAAACACTCCTAGTGACATCTAATAACAAACAAAATTTTATTGAATTAAGTTATTTACAACTAAATGCTATGTAATAATAAAATACATAATGGACTTTTGGCAAACACTATATTTTGTAAAAAAAAAAGAAAAAAAAGAAAAAAAAATGTAGAAAAGTATCTCCCCCACCTTCAGATCAAAAATAGAAACAGAAAAGAAAAAATAAGAAAAATAGATATACTAACTTTTTAAATAATTTGCTAGTTCTACGTCATCAGCAAGCAGAGCTTGTTGCCTTGGGCTCTGTCCCTGGAAAGATAAGAGAAGTTCAAATAAAATAAATTACTCTTGATTGAAACAACTGAAACCTTTTAACATCAAATAAAGTAAAATCTATTCTAATCTTACACTATAAAAAATAATTGCATTTGATAAAAACAAAATCAATAAAATTAATTCTCAATCTCCAGTTAAATACACTGATAAAAATCACCAAATCAAACATTTTTTTGACTGAAAATAAATTTTTATGCAGAAAGTTATTAAAGTCATTTAATATGAAAGATTGAAAAAGCTGTTTACAAAGTTTATTATAATATATGCAAATGAAAACAATTTGTGAAATTTGAAAAAAAAAAGAAAACATTAAAATAAATTAGAGAAAATTAAGTCTTTTGCATTTTGACTTGAAAGGTTGAAGGCAACGGATCATTTTAGATATGAATTGTTTCACAAACATTTAAAGTTTTACTCAACTTGTTTTTATTTCTTCATCATTTTAGCTATTAAAAAATTGATATAAAATGAAATCTTGATACAATTTGACTCCAAATTTGATAGAATTTTATAGAGAATTTGATTCTCAATTTGATAGAACCTGACTCCCAATTTGAGAGAATTTGATTGAATCTAACTCCTAATTTGATTCTGAATTTGATAGAACTTGATTCTCAATTTGATACAGTTTCATAGAATTTGACTCTCTATTTGAAAGAATAAGATTCCCAATTTGATAGAACTTGATTCTTGATTTGATAGAATCTGACTCCCAATTTGATGGAATTTGATACAGAATTTGACTCCCAAGTTGATAGAACTTGATTCTGAATTTGATAGAATCTGACTTCCAGTTGGATAGAATGTTATTAAGAATTTGAATAGAAAAGTTGATGAAATGTCATATAGTTTTACTCCCAACCTGATAGAGATTTTTGCAGAAATGTTTCTATTATGTATCTCTCAAGAAAATTTTCAAAAGTAAAATCAATCTACTCAGATATTGAGAAAAAAGCACTGACCATAATATGGACAATAAATAGAGCTAATCAGTCTTTGACTGAAAAGAAATTCTCACTAAGGTCTGACCATAGACCTTTAGAATTCATATTTAATTCTAGGAACTTCCTAAGGTAATGTTGCTTAGAATTCTAAGATGGGCCTTAATGCTAATGACATTTGACTTTTATATTGAGGACATGAAAAGCAATATAATTCTACATGTAGGTACTTCATCGAGATTGAGGTTCATTACTTCTGGAAGTGAGAAAGAGCAGGAAAAATTTGAAGATACTTTCTTACACTCAGTCAAAATTATATTTTTGTTGATAGAAATTAGCTGATGATACAAAGCAAAATCCCATATTGAACGGTATTTTGTTTTAATCTTTTTGCTTCATGCTTTATTTTTTTTTTCTTTATCTAAATTCAGCTCCTAACTATTTGCTAATTACTTTCACCTGTGAAAGCCAAATCCCTTCTGTATCTCTGACAAGCCATATTTCTTAAATAGACAAAAATCAGTTCCAAATTATAATCAGAAAATGTTTACTATGTGTTTCATAACTTACTTTCCTTATTGGTTTAAAAATCACAAATTATATATCTTTAAGCCATGCCTGTTTGAAAATATTATTTTGGAGGGTTTTCAGACAATAATATTTGAGCATATTTATAAATTTTGAAAATCATTTTTTGTACATGTCTTTTTTTTTTTTAAATAAAGCATCAATGTGTATTTTGGTAGTCATTTTACAACATCACTTTGAGCCTCACATATAAAATGTTTTACCCATTAAATTTTATTCAAGCCATTTTTTACATTCTGGCTTCAGATTAGCAATTTTTTTTTCTAAAAAATATGTGTTAGTGACTTCCTACTTTTAATAAATGTTTTTTGAAAACACTCCACTTAAAAGAAAGTTTGATAAGCAAACCTAGTCTATTTGTTTTTTTTAATAATCATTTCACCCTGAGCAAGGCATTTCAATGCCACTATTGTGCAGGGGGTTACATAGAGGGGAAAGTGGTGAGAAAGGATGGTTAGATATAGGAAATGTTACATAGAGGGGAAAGTGGTGAGAAAGGATGGTTAGATAGGGGAAATGTTACATAGAGGGTAAAGTGGCGAGAAAGGATGGTTAGATATAGGAAATATTACATAGCGGGGAAAGTGGTGAGAAAGGATGGTTAGATACGGGGAAATGTTACATAGAGGGTAAAGTGGCGAGAAAGGATGGTTAGATATGGGAAATGTTACATAGAGGGTAAAGTGGCGAGAAAGGATGGTTAGATATAGGAAATATTACATAGCGGGGAAAGTGGTGAGAAAGGATGGTTAGATAGGGGAAATGTTACATAGAGGGTAAAGTGGCGAGAAAGGATGGTTAGATATGGGAAATGTTACATAGAGGGGAAAGTGGTGAGAAAGGATGGTTAGATATAGGAAATATTACATAGCGGGGAAAGTGGTGAGAAAGGATGGTTAGATAGGGGAAATGTTACATAGAGGGTAAAGTGGCGAGAAAGGATGGTTAGATATGGGAAATGTTACATAGAGGGGAAAGTGGTGAGAAAGGATGGTTAGATATAGGAAATATTACATAGCGGGGAAAGTGGTGAGAAAGGATGGTTAGATAGGGGAAATGTTACATAGAGGGTGTAAAGTGGCGAGAAAGGATGGTTAGATATGGGAAATGTTACATAGAGGGGAAAGTGGTGAGAAAGGATGGTTAGATATAGGAAATGTTACATAGAGGGGAAAGTGGTGAGAAAGGATGGTTAGATAGGGGAAATGTTACATAGAGGGGAAAGTGGTGAGAAAGGATGGTTAGATAGGGGAAATGTTACATAGAGGGGAAAGTGGTGAGAAAGGATGGTTAGATATAGGAAATATTACATAGCGGGGAAAGTGGTGAGAAAGGATGGTTAGATAGGGGAAATGTTACATAGAGGGTAAAGTGGCGAGAAAGGATGGTTAGATATGGGAAATGTTACATAGAGGGGAAAGTGGTGAGAAAGGATGGTTAGATATAGGAAATATTACATAGCGGGGAAAGTGGTGAGAAAGGATGGTTAGATACGGGGAAATGTTACATAGAGGGGAAAGTGGTGAGAAAGGATGGTTAGATATAGGAAATATTACATAGCGGGGAAAGTGGTGAGAAAGGATGGTTAGATAGGGGAAATGTTACATAGAGGGGAAAGTGGTGAGAAAGGATGGTTAGATATAGGAAATGTTACATAGAGGGGAAAGTGGTGAGAAAGGATGGTTAGATAGGGGAAATGTTACATAGAGGGGAAAGTGGTGAGAAAGGATGGTTAGATAGGGGAAATGTTACATAGAGGGGAAAGTGGTGAGAAAGGATGGTTAGATATAGGAAATGTTACATAGAGGGGAAAGTGGTGAGAAAGGATGGTTAGATAGGGGAAATGTTACATAGAGGGGAAAGTGGTGAGAAAGGATGGTTAGATATGGGAAATGTTACATAGAGGGGAAAGTGGTGAGAAAGGATGGTTAGATATAGGAAATATTACATAGCGGGGAAAGTGGTGAGAAAGGATGGTTAGATAGGGGAAATGTTACATAGAGGGTAAAGTGGCGAGAAAGGATGGTTAGATATGGGAAATGTTACATAGAGGGGAAAGTGGTGAGAAAGGATGGTTAGATATAGGAAATGGTTACATAGAGGGGAAAGTGGTGAGAAAGGATGGTTAGATAGGGGAAATGTTACATAGAGGGGAAAGTGGTGAGAAAGGATGGTTAGATAGGGGAAATGTTACATAGAGGGGAAAGTGGTGAGAAAGGATGGTTAGATAGGGGAAATGTTACATAGAGGGGAAAGTGGTGAGAAAGGATGGTTAGATAGGGGAAATGTTACATAGAGGGGAAAGTGGTGAGGGGAAAGGATGGTTAGATAGGGGAAATGTTACATAGAGGGGAAAGTGGTGAGAAAGGATGGTTAGATAGGGGAAATGTTACATAGAGGGGAAAGTGGGGTGAGAAAGGGGAAATGGTTAGATAGGGGAAATGGGGAAATTGACATAGAGGGGAAAGTGGTGAGAAAGGATGGTTAGATATAGGAAATGTTACATAGAGGGGAAAGTGGTGAGAAAGGATGGTTAGATACAGGGAAATGTTACATAGAGGGGAAAGTGGTGAGAAAGGATGGTTAGATATGGGAAATGTTACATAGAGGGGAAAGTGGTGAGAAAGGATGGTTAGATATAGGAAATGTCAGAGGGAGGGTGATAGAAGGGTAAGGATACTGTGAATGAGGGTTAGGTAGATGGTAACAGTGTTGGGAGAATAGATGCAAGTTAGTCTGATAGGAGGTGTCTATTGACCTTACATTTGAACTCCTGGAGATTGTAGCTGTCGGTAAAGCAGACATGTGTAAGTGAATTCCACAGGCGGGAGGTGTGAGAAAAGAAGCTGTTGGAGTAGAACTTATGGTTACATCTTATCAGTTTCACTGTAAAGGGGTGGGACCTAGTTGCTAATCTAGTATCTCGTGTAGGGGTGGGACCTAGTTGCTAATCTAGTATCTCGTGTAAATTTTGTTTTAATTATTTACCCCTTAATTATTTTTATATAATCCAGCATTTCCTTTTTATAGTGTGGTTAGAACAAGGTTTGTGAAGATACTAAGTAAGGTGCTTAAGATTTGAGGAAACTTGCTGTTATTTAGTCTCTGTCATTTATTATAAAAATGAAAATTTATGAATAATGATAACAACAAAGAGACTCAACATTACAATAGTATTGGACACTGATTTTGATCTTCTGTTATAATGTGTTCACTGACTGCCATCTTTATTCTCTAACTTGAAACTTAACTACATATAAAACAGCATTTAAATTTTTGAAGATCAGAGTTAACTGGAAAGTAAGAAGCTAGAAGCACATCCCACAAGTTTAGAAGTGCAATAGAAGAAACTATCAACATAGAACTTATGGTTACATGTAGCCATTTCAGTTATAAAATAATAAGACCTTGCTACCAATCCATGGTTTGATTTCTGTTAGTGTTCAGGAATATCAATGGGCAAAAGTTGGAGAGATTTATGCACCTCATTGATTTACACGTCAGATAATGTTTACCTGACTGCTATCTGTAATGAGGCCAAGAACAATATGGGTTATTGAAAGGAAGGTTCAGACTCTGCTGCCATATTACTAATACCACTGTCTTTGATGTCATGGGGCAATATGGCAAAATAGGAGACATTAATTTTGGAGTAATCCTTGTCTCAAATGCTGTATTAAACTGAAGATTTCTATCAGTCAATCAAATGACTCATTGATATCAAATTAGTTTTTCTTTTCTTTTAGGAAGCATTTTGAACTGAACAAAAAAATAGAGACCACAAAAACATGGATGATTTTCCTTTACTCGTAGAAATCTATTCAGCTGGAAGATATATGAATGACAGAATAAAAGAAGAGGTAGTGTAGATGTTCAAGGAACATGAAGTTTCAAGGAAAATGCAAAAAAAAAAGAAAAGCACTCATATTGACTTGGAAAGACAAATTGGGGTGCCAAGTTCGAATTCCAGCTGAATTCCTTGCATTCACTTACACACAAATACCCTTGAGAAAGGTATTATCTGTCTCTTCTCTCCAATTATGGGTTAAATAATAAGACAGATTGTGTTCTATAGCTTTGGTTGGCAACCAGTCTACCGCAGGAAATAGTGGCAACCTACTGCGAGATAAACTTCTGCCAGATCAGTCATGTCTCTTTTGAAACATGATCACCCAAAGCGTGTATCACGTATGTCACTTAACTGACTGACTGACTTAGAAAGAGGTAGTTTGTAGGGCACATAATGCGGAAAGATGGCATGGAGAATTTGACACACACAGGACACTAAAGGAACATTAGTATAGGAAACAGTAAGTAACCTACTGAACTTTTATGTGCCATGTACCTTCAAGATGTTGGCAAACATGTCTCGCCACCATTTCCTGTTCTTTGTAGCACTTCATATTTTTTGACTTTTGCTATCTCTCCCAAAACCAACTTCATAATTCTTTCACTCAAGCTTGCCAGGTAAATAATATGTTGTCTTCCTGTCTCTCTTGCCTACAATATGTCTTGTGACTATCAAATTTTCCAGGCTCTTTTTTCTCAGTGTGTGTTCTAGAAATGTCAACTGTCCCTTCCTGATGTTAAGTGTAAGTGTCCTTTTTGTTTCCATTGTCTCTCAATCTTTGTCCCTGCCCAAATGTTATCCTCAGCATCCTTCTGTTGAACTACATTTCTGTTGCTTCAAGTTTCTCCTTTATCTTTGAGGAGATTGCCCAGTATTCACTACCATATAGGAGAACAGCTATCACGTAACAGTTCATTACTCTTTTCTTTGTTTTTTATTAAATGTTTCTACTTCTTGAGATACTGCTTAGCTTTTGGAAGGCATCTTTCACTATCCTAATGACTCTTTGGATTTCCTCTGTGTTATGGATAAACACACCTACTCCTCAGATAATGGACTCTCCCTCCTATATTAATAAGAGTTAACAGGAAGTTAACGGGAGAAGTTCTTGGAGTTCTTGGGAAGTTCTATTGGAGTTCAGTAGAACTACTAGGCAGTTGATATTAGTCATCAGTTAGCTGAATACTAAGAAGTCAGCTTCAGTGGAAGATTACCAAGTTGCTAACATTTTGGGTGCGTTAAATCGATTAACAACCGACATAGCATGATTATAACTTTCAATGCAAAAACTACTCCACAACACTTTGTTAAAACACTTCCCAGATATTTAACTAGCTTGTGTAAATGGATGATAAAACAGAAAGATGGAGTAAAAAGACAAACACCACCAAGAGCTAAGAAGGAGAGGAGTGTTTGGAGAACCACGATCACCCACATCCTGAAGGGACATGGCAAATAAAAGATAGAATGTAACAACTAAGAACAGGGCAATGGAGTGAAAAGACGAACACCACCAAGAACTTAAGGACAGGATGTGTGGAAAACCATGATTGCCTACAGTCTGATGGGACGTGGCAAATAAATGATAGAATGTAACAGCTAAGAACAGGGCAATGGAGTGAAAAGACGAACACCACCAAGAACTTAAGGACAGGATGTGTGGAAAACCATGATTGCCTACAGTCTGATGGGACGTGGCAAACAAATGATAGAATGTAACAGCTAAGAACAGGGCGATGGAGTGAAAAGACGAACACCACCAAGAACTTAAGGACAGGATGTGTGGAAAACCATGATTGCCTACAGTCTGATGGGACGTGGCAAATAAATGATAGAATATAACTGCTAAAGTGAGGTGATCATGCTGGTCAAAACGGCAAATCATATAAGTAAATATTTTCACCTGAAAGTCTGTTTGAGTCAACGAAGCTCCTGCTTCCACCAGCAGATAACAGATTGTCCGACATTGGTAGCAGGCAGCTTTATGTAATGCAGTTTGACCTCTGAAAAGAAAATTAGAAAGTAAGATAGAATTAAGGTAAAATCAAAGATATTTGTCTGTATTTCTGAGATGAGGTAGTATTTACACTATTTACATTGTTTAGACTGATGTCCCCAGCTTTATTGCATCTTTATTTCAGATGTTGTATGCTCTGACCTTAAATGAAGAGTTCAGTCCAAAATTCTTAGCACCTGAAGAGGGCCAAAGCGTACAACAGATGAAACATCATAAACTTGGCAATAAAGATGAGGACAACAGTCTGAGCAATTATACTACAATTACTCACAGTGTTAGTACCAAAAACATACAGCCTTTGGTATGACTCAATATCTACGCAAGAATATACAAAATTTACTGTTCATTATTGAAAGGAAACTTATACAGAATGGTGTTTTGATAAAACTGTACAACCCATTAGCACAGAAAAGAAAGAACAAAGTGATATACTTACTTATCATAATCTACTATATCTAGTATCACAGGTGGGGCTGGAAAAGACATAATAACATAATTATTTTTTACAATAATTTAATCATTTCTGAAGCAAATTAAAATGAGGAAATCAATTGAAATAAAAGATTGCTCAAAGTATGTCAAATTTAATATAGTTTAAAAGAAATGCATTAAAATTTACATTTATTAATTTAAAAATTTTCTTTTTCTTGGTGTCAAATTTAAAAAATATACTCTTGAAAGCTGTTAGCATTATTAAATATCTTTTTTTGGCTTACAGTCAAAGAAATAAATTACCCTATGCAAGAAAAATGAGTTTAATATGCACAAAAGTAATAGTATTTTTATTATAATAAAGAATACCTTTGAATTAGACTTTTTATATGCAGTCTGTTTAAAAATAGGTTGGGTTAAGTTGGTGAATTCTATGACGTATCAACCCTTGTTGAGTTATATAATGTTGAAATCTGTTTTTGATTATACACAAGACAAACATGAATGGTTGCTTTTGTGGAAGGTTTTACTCTACTGTAAAGGATGCAACAAAAATAATCAAGGCCCAGCAAACAGGATTGGTTTGGAAATTATTTGGCCATTTTACAAGAAAAAAAAAACATAGCTTAACTACAGCAAGGACTCTATCCTTTTTAATCTTAAAAGTTCTTTTTTAGCATTTCCATCAGTCATTTAATAACAGTCTCCTTACTCTTGTCCACATACTGAAATATTTCCAATTTTTAATATTGATTTTAACTAGAGCAAGACCAGAACTTTGTTTTGTACCTTAGCCTGTGAGGGTTCTTTGTTGAATCAGAGGGAAGAATGGGGCCATTATCTGACTGCACTGGCTTTAGTAGGGGCAGATATGACATGTTTAGATAATCATGTCTCTTTATGATTCATGATCACTCAAGGGTATTTATGCATATATAAAAGTCAAAAAGCAAATTGGAATTTGAACTTCGCTCTTTGGTTTCTCATTCTGAGCCACCATTCATTAACCTACTCACACATTACACATTCAGTTGCTATTCCCAAGTGGTTACCTATCTAGGTATTGCCCAGGCTTGGCACTGCTTAACTTTGATGATCTGTAAGCAGTACCAAAATTATAGGGAATCAAATTTTATTTCAAGAGTGGGGTTGAGACCTAGCTGAGGCCATGCTTTTTAAAAAAGGTTTTTTATTATGATTTTCTTTGTTATTAAGGTTATTTTCATTCAAAACATTAGCAATCAGGTCTCTTCCACAGGTCCCCTCTTTAGCTTTGAATTATGGGGATACTGTTCAGCGTTTGCAGAGAGAAAGAGAGAGAAGCATGATAGTTTGAATATTAAGACACGCAATTGCTTGGTCTACTACAAGAAAAGTTAACTCTCTGCATCAAGCTAGATAATTTCTCTGACAAGAACTTATCTTATGCAATTATTAAATCTACCCTTCATTCATGCATTGAATATTGCTACATCTAGTCTAGTGCTTCTGCTCTATGTTTAGAGATTTTTGATAAAATTCACAGAAGCATCACTACACTGGTCACTTTTTTAGTACTGTAATGAATCTTACCTTTTCCTTTTCTATAAATTAAATTATTGTTAGGTTTGCTTCTCAGAAAGTTGGTTAACTGTGTCAGGGTAGACAATTTTTCTTATAAGTATCTATCTTAGACATATCTAAGTTGACCATTCATCCATGCATTGTATATTACTGCCACATCTGGTCTAGTGCATCTGCTATGTATTAAGAGATTCTTGACAAAATCCACCAATCCTGTCAGTAGCACATCTGGGTATTTCATCAACCCCATTTGTAGCATATCCTGGTTGTTCCATCAATCCGATAAGCAGAACATCCAGGCCATTCTATTAATCCCATTGGAAACATGTCTTGGCTATTCCAGCATTCCCATAGGTAGCTCATCCAGACCATTCCATTGATCCCATAGGCTGAACATCTAGGCAGGCTATTCTTTCTCTTTTATGTGCTTTGTCCCTTCAGGACGTAGGTGATCATGGCTTTCCACATCTCCCTATCCCTGGCGGCTCTTATCACACCTTCTCCTGTTAACCCATGCAACCCTCGTTCCATCATCCGCTTGATTAGGTCCTTCAAGTATTTTATCCGTTGCTTTCCCCTGTCTCTTTTTCCCCACTATCTGGCCTGTTAGTATCAGGTTCTCCAAGCCTTCCTTCCTCGTTGCATGTCCCAGGAACTTCAGCTGTCTCTTCCTGATGCTCAGTATTAATTTCCTTTTAGTTTCCATCATTTCTAAGACCTCATCATTGCTCATGTACTCGATCCTTGATATTCACAGCATCCTTCTGTAGAACCACCTTTCAGTTGCTTCAAGTTTTTCCTTCATCTTTGATGATATTGTCCAGCATTCACTGCCATATTGAAGAACTGACAACATATAACAATCCAGTACTCTCTTCCTTGTTTCTAGCAAAATTGTCCTGTTTCTTAATAGTTTATACAACTTCTGGAATGCTTCCTTTGCCATGCCAATTTGCCTTTGGATCTCTGTGTCACACTTTCCCTCTTCTGTTATAACACTACCCAGGTATTTAAATTTTTGTACCTGCTTGATTCTAGTATCTCTGACCTGTATTTGGCATATTGGGATGCCCTTTTTACTGATGACCATGCATTCGGTTTCTTGCAGTTTATTTGTAGTCCTTTCTTATCACTCTTTTTAGCTATCTTCTGTAGGAGGTCTTGTAGTTTCCTTTCTGTGCCTGCTATCAGCACTGTATCATCTGCATACATTTGGTTGTTTAAATTGTGACCTTTGATAACAAATCCAGGCATAACTTCTAGGGTCCTCAAAATATTCTCACTGTACAAGTTGAACAGATCCGGTGAAAAGACACATCCTTGTCTTATGCCCCTTTCTGTGACACCTTATGCCTGGGGCTGGCTTGTTATTTGTGATGCTCATTCTCGTCGACGGTCATGATGGCACCAATTGTGCCACTGCCACCCAGATGGCTGGTTGGTTCAGTCGCTGTTGCTGGTCATGATGATCTCGTCACAAAAACTGGTTTTCAAGATGTCTATTGCAACAATGGGCCACTGCCCACATTGTGAACTGATCTCAGAAAGCTGTGTTGTGCAATTTTAGTAGTCGCCTTTCTATCAGAGTCAGTCCAGACACTGGTGTACACTTGTGGTTAAAAATAAACACGGCACCAAAAAAAAAAAAATTAATAAAATAAATGAATAAAGTCGAACAAGCTTGGAAAGTTACGAAGAATGTCTTTATAAAAAAAACAATTATTAGTCACAGGAGCAGACAATACATTTGTCAGAATGCCAGTTTACAACGGAGAGAGAGAGAACTCATTTTCAAAATCTCAGAGTATCCAATCTTCAAAGTAAGAATGTCTTTTCTAAGTTTCTTTAAAGTAACAGAACTCTTCAATTCTCATTAAGGTCTTTTCATGTATTCTCTAAAATTGGAGCTGTCCATTTTCTAGGTGATGTTAAAAAGAAATAACGAAGTTCTTTTGGGTTCTTATCAGAACTTGACAAGATTTGCCAAATCAGAAGCATGTAATGGCGGCAACGGGATGGTGGCAGTGTGGGGTTTGGTTTCCTTGTCGTCCGGAAGCTCGCTTCTGGCTCAACTCAACTGAACTTTTCTCGCTGAGTCTGGATTTTTATAACCATCTCCAATCCTCTCGGGGGATTTGGCTGACTCAAAGCTTTTGACCAGTGAGATTGTTTTCCACCCACTTGATTTGCAGGAGGGCCATGGCTCAACGAATGGAATATCAACAGCTCACTTCCTTTTGATTACATCAAATTTAGATTTTCCAATTTCCACAAATTTCTGTTCTCAGGGAACATTTGTTGGGGAACTTTAACCTCGCCTGACCCCATCAAACAAATCCTGACATTTTGTTTTGGCTACTTATAAAATTTTAGCTTGCCCAAAATACTCCATTTTGAGTACAAAAGAAGAATAATTTCTACTTTTCTTTCCTATCTATCAAAATAGTTAATTGTTCTATTCCCCGGATTTTACAAGTATATGATAGTATTAGTTAATTTTTCTATTCCTTGGATTTTACAAGTATTTGATAGTATTAAAATAGTTTTTTTCATAAGCTCACATCGCAAATTGCAATAAAGCATAACTAATAATACTACTAATATTAATTTCTCTCTCTCTCCGCTGTATTAAACCAAATAAAAGAAAGTATACCCATGGGAGATAGTGTCACATTTCTATAATCCCATTAGTATCATGTCTTGGCTGTTTCCTCAACACTGTTAGTAGCACATCCAGACTAATCCATCAACCCCATCGGTAACACAGCTGGTCTATTTCATCAATCTCATAAGCAGAACATCCAGGCTATTCCATCAATTTCATTGGTAACATGTCTTGCCATAGGTAGCACATCTAGGCTATTCCATTCGTAGCATGTAAAGGCTATTCCATCAGTCCCATCGGTAAAACATCTGTGCTATTCCATTAATCCCATTGATAACATGTCTTGGCTATTCCATCAATCCTGTTGGTAACATGTTAACACTAATCCATCAATCCCATCAATAACACATCTAGGCTATTCCATCAATCACATTGGTAACATGTTTGGACTATTTCATCAATCCCATAGGTAGCACATCCAGGCCATTTCATCAAACATTTTCTGTAATAAATGATGTAATGAGTCTGTCATTTGTATCATGGAGTCAATGGCATCAACAGACACATGCTCTTAGCCTTTTTAAAGTTGTGGATATCTTCTGCAAACTCTTCTCTGATCTCTTGATCACATAGCTGTGGGCTATCTTTTTTTCTATGTGGTCATTTTTTGCTTTTATGGAAATGTTAAATGTGCTGAATTGCAGTCATTGTTGGGTTTAGCTATTCTGCAAGATTGAACATAACCGGAGGTCAGGTTAAAAAGGCTGAAAAGGAAGGTTCATCAAACAAGAGCACTTATGAAAATCATGACAGAAATGTAAAACAATCCACTGCTAACCTTCTATCTTTGTTAATTTATCTTTACACCAGTGGTATTTGGGGATCATGTGTGTGGCTCAAGTGTTATCTCCAGTAATCCCTACAGTATGTTGAGCAACCTCAACAATACTATTTTATAAATCCTCTAAAATAGTCACTTAATTTCTGATTATTCTAATACCTTAGTAAGAATTTTTCCACCTTTTTGTATTTTAATCATTTTAACCCAAGGAAGGCAATAAAGCTACTAGGATGCAAGCAGTTATTGTGTGTTGAAAAAAAGACATTAAGAAGTGTTGTGGACCCAGTTAAAGGTCCAGCAAGAATAATACAAAAACAACCAAAATAGGAATATATATAAAACACAGCAAAATACAGCACTTGGAACTTTGTTCATAGAATGCTAATACGGTTAGTGAGTAATACTATAATTTGACCCTCGAACTGGGACTTGTAATAGTCGTGACGGTAGCAGTGTTTGTAGAGGACTCTCGGCTATGGTCAGAGCACTCTCCTCAGGCTACTCTCTCAGGTTACTTCAAGGCTACATAGGCTACTTACTCAGGATGTCTACCAGGCTATCTACTGGCTACCTACTCTCACCTCTTGTGAGGAGAGGTATATGCAATGGTTGAAAGAGTTCATTCTGTTCTGGGTGATGCTGCCTTGACAAGAGGGAGAGAGAAAAATTAAAGAAAATGAAGTAAGAAATCAGTAGATAACAATTGACCATTATTTACATTGTTTGGACTATTGTCCTCATCTTTATTGTTATGTTTAAATGTTTCGGTCATTGTACACTCCGCCCTACTTCAGGTTGTAAGAATTTTGAACCAAACCCTTTATTTCTATCACTGGGGTATATCTTTCTCATTCCATGTGAGATGTTACTTCCAGTAGCCATGTAATTATCTGCTGTAGCTTGATATTGAACTCACCATGCTTTGGATCAAGTCCCTGGATCTAACCAACATCTATATCCACTGGGCCATGTGTCCTTGAGGATTTCAAGTGTATGAATTTCTGGGACTTATAAACCTGATGTTTCAGTAACCAGTAAGCATCATAAACATGGCAATAAAGATGAGGACAATAGTCTGAACAATGTGCGCAAGTTTCCCTGAGAGCAATACACTGCACCTCCTTGGCCTTACCCTATCTTACGATCTCAAGAGGAACCATTACATTGAGTCAATAGTTAAATCCACTGCTAGGAAAGTTGGGTCACTGTGTCGGGCCAGGATGTTTTTTTGCACCTGAATCCATCTTGCATATATATAAATCAACCATCCTGGAGTACTGCTGTCACATATGATCAGGTGCACCCACTGTTCATCTCAGTGTTCTTGACAGGCTCCAAAGGAGAATCAATAAAATGATAGGTACCGACTTGGCGGCTTGACTCCAGCCATTTCCCTCTATCTGTTCTATAAATACTTTCATCGCTTCTGCTCTCACAAACTTAAGTCACTGGTGCCCCTGCAACAGGTGTTTACTTGTGCAACCTGACTGGCAACTGGGTCTCACCCATTCACAGTTAGAGCAATCAAACGCAGACGACAATTCTACTCCTGCAGCTTCTTTTCTTGCACTTCCCACCTGTAGAACTCGCTTCCATATTCTTGCTTTCCTGACAGCTACAACCTCCAGGAATTTAAATGCAATGTCAATACTCATCTCTTAATCACTTGACTCTAGTTCTTTCTACACCACCCTGTATATCCTTTCTCTCCAACTTTGCAACTGTCATCACACCTGTATTCCTATCCTTAATTGGTTTATCTTTCTCTTTAATCTCCTCCTATATAATTTTTTTTTACTCTTATGTAGCCCCCTGCACATCAGTGGCATTACTGCCTTGCTTGGAGTGATATGATTAAAAAATAAAAAAACAATAAAAAATTTTCATGCTTATTACTTTGTGAGATTGAGCCCTTGTTCACAAATTGAGATATCCTGGATAACATGCAAACCTGAGATAAAAAAACATAGTTCTGTTATTGTCACTCATCTTACTTCTTTTGTCTCTGTTCCTTCCAGATAGGTCATGTGATCTCAGTGATTCAGCTTCAAGCTGAACAACTAACTACCTCTTATAGAATCATCTGGGCTTTGCTAAATAAAATCTTTTCATATTTTTGTCTTGTTATTTCAGTTTCCTCTTGTTTGCCTTTAACCAATCAGAGCTTTAAGCATGTTTACATTCTAGCTGCATATAACCCTGTTGCCTTCAACAAAAAAGATATCTGAGACCACCTCTGACCCCATCTCAGGATAATCTTATTTTATTGTGATAAATGTTACTGACGTTTACTCAGTGTTTCATTGTGTGTGCAGTTACCAGACAGCAATATATCATTTACAATCTTTGAGAAAAATTCAGGAATGAGAATAGTGGTTTCTATAGGAACTTACAGAAAGAAATATTGATCAGCATTTAAATATAACTTTTTTTAATTTTTTACTGGACACAGAAGTATTGTCCTTAAAGATGAAATATGTCTTTAATATAAGAATCCAAACTCCAGGCAAGATTTATGACAGACTTCAAAATCTCAACCTAAATAAAATCCATTGGGAGAAGTCTGTGTTTGGTGGCATTTAAAGGAAATTCTTTATTACAAACTGAAATCTAGAGAGATCTATTGTAGCTCTATGTTTCTGTGAGCAACTAGCTTGTCTGAAGTACGTATTCAAAAGAAAAATTCCCTTTTTCTTAAGTAAGTAATTATATTTATCAACATTTAAATATAATTTTTTTAATTTTTTACTGGATAAGAAGAAATGTCATTTTAGGTCAGAAGTGTCTTAATGATGAAATATGTCTTTAATATAAGAATTCAAACTCTGAGCAAAATTTATGACAGACTTCAAAATCTCAACCTAAATAAAATCCATTGGGAGAAGTTTGTTTGGTGACATTTAAAGGAAATTCTTTGTTACAAACTGAAATCTAGAGAAATCTATTGTAGCTCTATGTTTCTGTGAGCAACTAGCTTGTCTGAATTATGTATTTAAAAGAAAAATTTCTTTTTTCCTGAGTAAGCAATTATGATTGTTTTTTTGGCTTTTTCAAATGTAACACAAAAAACGATCATGAAGATTCATTCAGATTTTATCTTGTGTGCCTTAATTATAATAATAAAAAAGTTTTACTTAAAAATTTAAAAGAAAAACGTCATTAGCTTCTATTAACAAAAAGTTAAACATGATTTCACATCAACATTCATGCCTTCACCATAAAATGTTAAAGATTCCTGACTCACATTAAAGATTAAAGCTACCCAAAAAGTTTGTATTGTTTTTCTCATTAGATGGCATTAGGAGTGTTTAGTTTTACTTAATACAATTCTTTTGTGGCAGCTGTTATATTTGTGTGTAGTTTTATTTGTTAAATCATATTTTTTCTCATGCGATAGCATTAGGAGTGTTCAACATTAACTAACTTAATAGGAGAATGTGATATATAAACTCTATATAAAAGACAAATGATGGGTAATTGAATGACAAAATGGAATAAATCCTCCATACATTTCATCATTCAAATTGACTTCTTCAAACTAAATGGTTTTATTGATAGAACTAGCAGTATAGCCCGGTGTTGTTCAGGTGTAATAAAAGCTTTAAAACTAATCCATGGTCCTGGAGCTCAGACTCTTTAGACGTTGGCACAGAAGACTAAAAAGCAATAGGTGTTTCCAGTTAAAATGAAACCATAGACTGAAAGGAAAAATGAATGGATATAAGTCAAATTTTGATTTGCTGGTATCGATATCAAATAAGTTTTTTCGTCGCAAACTGAATTTCGACGGCTAAATAAGTTCTCTGAGTAAATGGTATAAAGGCTGAGACTAAGAACTACAATTATACCTACTTAGAGCCAAACCCAAAGCAAAAACTAAAATAAAAGAGCAGACAAAAATGCAGACATAAAGGCAGATAAACAGATACACACACAAACATCTTGCCTTTCATATCTATATATCAATTTTCTGCACTGTTGTAAGAACTGCAACCTTGAAACCTCTGAATATCATTTCTTATGTCTTTGTCTATGAGTGTATCAAATTTGATTAAAATCGGACCACTCCTTCTATAACCCAATTTTTTTGATTATCGATTTTCGATATTTATTGGTGGTACCTTGACACAAAACATAGCTACGAACACTCGCAGACGCTTATAGTACAACTGTGTAAATTTTCAAGAAAATCGGTTCAGCCATTTTGGAGTCTATAGGTAACGGACACACACACAAAGTTCCATTTATAAATAAGTTTAGATGTTTTGTGTTCTTTGTTAAATTTCATGACAATCGCTATCGTTGTTTGTCAAGATGCAGAACAGCAGCAGTATATAACATCAGTTATAAGTTCTGACTTTATCTTGACTTCAGTCACCATAACATAGCTTCTGCGTTTTTCTCTAAATAATTTCATGGCAGTTGTTCTAATGAGCTGTCCCCATTGGTATCTTGAACGCATAAATTCATGTCTCCTACTAGAATGGCAATTAGTTCTCAATGTTTTACTTTTGATCTAGCTAGATGTAACCCTAAGTTCTATTCTAATAGTTTTATTGCTCAGACTTCTTCCCTCTGGATCTTTTTTTTTTATAATCGTTTCACTCTGAGCAAGGCCACTATTGCGCAGGGGGTTACATAGAGGGGGAAGTGGTGAGAAAGGATGGTTAGACATAGGAAATGTCAGAAGGAGGGTGATAGACGGGTAAGGATACCGAGAATGAGGGTTGGGTAAATGGTGAGAGTGTTGGGAGAATAGATGCAAGTTAGTGTGATAGGAGGTGTCTATTGACCTTGCATTTAAACTCCTGGAGATTGTTGCTGTCGGGAAAGCAGACATGTGGAAGGAAATTCCACAGATGGGAAGCGCAAGAAAAGAAGCTGTTGGAGTAGAAATTACGGTTACATCTTATCAGTTTTACTGTAAAAGGGTGGGACCTAGTTGCTAATCTAGTATCTCGCATAAATTCATACCTAGGCGGCACCAATGATCTAAGTTCATTGGAGCAGAAGCTGTGAAAGTATTTATAGAAGAGGCACAGGGAAGCCATGTCACGCAGGTGGGAGAGTGGTTGCAGCCGGTCTGCCAAGTCAGTATTGATCACGTTACAGATTCTCCGCTGTATTTTGTCAAGAAGCCTGAGGAGAGTAGCAGGGGCACCCAACCAGATGTGGCAGCAGTATTCAATACACGGGTGGATGGTAGATTTTTATATGTGCAGGATATGTGCTGCTATCTTGCTATCTTCAACCTTTAAAAATTTAAATGCAACATCAAGGCAGAAGATTTTTCCACGGTGGGGGGGTTACCATTTCTTTCTGCAGTAGACTGGTTGCCAACCAAGGCTATAGAACCCAATCTGTCCTGCTATTCACTTCATAACTGGATAGAGAAGAGATGGATTAATACGTCTACAAGGATATTTGTGCATAAGTGATTACAACAAACTTAACTGGAATTAGAACTCAGCACTCCAATTTCTCATTTCGATATCCACTGCACCACAATGCACATTTTTAATTATTAATTTGGAAAAGCAGTTGCATAGAGCTGACACTTTAGATATTTCTAAATGGGTGCAACAATCATATGAAAATCTCTATCAAATGAGAATATTTAAGAACATGACTCATGTTCTTAAAAGGCACCAAGATATATGAAACAGCATTTTTATTAGATCAACTGGATAAAGTTAAGTTATTTAGTTGGGAGCCTTTTTCACTCCTCTATTGTATTCCTCAGATATTGCATCTTTAAATTACCATTTATTTCCGTTTTTACAGAATTATTTTAATAAGAAAATTCAATTCCCCTTAAGACAAGTGCAAAAGCACCTTGGGCAGTTCCTTGCTGAGAAAGATAAAAAAAATTTGAGGCGAATCTAATTATAAAGTTGCCTCGAAAATGGCAGAAGATAGTGAACAAATTATTAAATATGTTGTTCATTAATGCTGAAAATATAAACAATGCCATCTTATTTTTAAGTAAGTTTTACTCCCAAATCATAGCTTTCACAAATCAGTATATAAAACTTGATAGCATGAAGGAGATTAAATCCAAAGGAATTAACTTCTTGCCCGGTAAGGACAGATGTGGGCAACAGGTGTCACCTGACCATCCTCTAGTGACTGTTAGCATCAATGGAGTAAAAGGGGACACAATTCTCCAAAGCTGGTCTCTCACTCGGAAAGGAATGACATGGGCAACAGGTGTCACCTGACAATCCTCCAGTGACTGTTAGCATCAATGGAGTAAAAGGGGACACAATTCTCCAAAGCTGGTCTCTCACTCGAAAAGGAATGACATGAGAAATAGGTGTCACTGGACTGTTATCCTGCAACTGTGTGCGGCAAACAAAAAATTACTCAAGGAACATGGAATGTTAGAACACAGAACAACTATATTCAGCTGGAGAATGTCAGGCAAGAAATGAGCAAATTGAATATCAAAATTCTGGGAATATATGAAACTAGCTGGCCACACAATGGAGATTTCATCAGTGACAACTGCAGGATCATATATGAAGATGGCAAAAACAAATAAAATGAAGTCAGCTTGAAACCAGACCAAGAAATGAAGAATTGCAGTCTAGGATGCTGCCATTTATGCAAAAGAGTCCCTGTGGTCAAACTGAAAGAAAAGCCCAAAGTCCTTCAACATTGCGGTTATTATAGTGTATGCACCAACAATGCTGAGGAAATAGAATCTTTCTACTCTGTGCTGGACAATTCCAAGGCTCAGTGTAAAGCTCAAGAAATTAAAATTATTATGGAAGACCTGAATGCCAAAGTAGACGAAGAGAAGAAAGCTATAACAGTTGACAACTTCAAACTAGGAATTCACAAAGACAGAGAAGAAAAATGGATACAATGGTGAAAAGTAAACGATCAAATAATAGACAACACTTGGTATCAAGAACACCCAAGGTAATTATAAACATGGAGAAGCCCTATAAGGGAACAAAAAGAACAAATATACAATATAACTATAAACAGAAGGTTCAGGAATGCAGCTGGGCATTGTAAAACTTATCTATGTTTTGACTGTGGAAATGACCACCTCCTGATCATATGTAATCTAAAGATGCAACTTCGGAAACTGAAGAAACTTAGAGCAGCACCTAAATTGCAATACAACAGAATTGTAGATGACCTGAAGCTACAGGAAAAATACACAGACAATGTTAAAGAAATATATGAGAGATAAAATTAAGAATGGAAATTCAAAATGGGATTTTTTTTATAATCATATTGCCCCAAGCAAAGGCATTTTACTGCCACTGTTGTGCAACGGGTTACATAGGAGGAAAGTTATGAGAAAGAGTGACAGAATACAGGGGGTGTCAGGAAGCAGGTAAGAGATGGATGAGAATACTGAAGAAATGAGATTAGAACATGAGAGAAAAAATGCAAGATAAAAAATGAACAAGATTAAAAAAAATAAAAATTTTTTTATAATCATATCACTCCAAGCAAAGCATTGTACTGCCACTGTTGTGCAGGGGGTTACATAGGAGGAAAGTTATGAGAAAAAGTGACAGGTTACAGGGGTGTCAGGAAGATGGTAACAGAAGGATGAGAATACTGATGAGAGTGAAGTGGATGGAGAAAGAAGCATGAGAGAGAGGATGCAGTTTAGTGAGATAGGAGATGACTATTGACTTTACATTTGAATTCTTGAAGATTGTAGCTGTTGGGAAAGCAAGTAAATAAAAGGGTACTCCAGAGGCGGGAAGTGTGAGAAAAGTAGCTGCTGGAGTAGAATTTGCGTTTACAATTTATTGGTTTCACAGCAAAAGGGTGGGAGACCTAGTTGCTAATCTTGAGGCTCAAGTAAATTAATATATATGGAATATCAGTGAGCTAAGTTCATCTGAGCAGAAGATCTGAAAGGAAAACAGGTGTAGAAGGAAAAATGAGTGGATCACAGATAATATTCACAACATGATAGAAAAGAAACAGAAAACAGGGCCAAGTCATGGGATGGAATATAGGAAACTACACAAAGAAATAAGGAGTAAATGCATGCAGGTGAAAGAGGAATGGCTAAGTGATAAATGTGCAGAAATAAAGAGATTGAGAATGACTAAAAAAAAAAAAGTAATACAACAATAACAATCTCTTCACTAAAACCTATCATATAAATATATATTTCCCTCCAACAAGGAAATATCCATCTTTAACAAGCAAGTCAATGCCACCACAAACTGGTGACTCCCATAATCAATCAGTAACCATGGCATAGTGCAATGAATTACATATCTCAAGAATTACTTAATGAGTTTATAAAATATCTTAAATTAAACATTGTTTAATTAATGTTAAAATTTATTGTCAAGTAATATATTGAAGTAGATAGACTAAACTATCGCCCGGTTCACACTCCACCCATGTCTATTGAACAGGTTCAGAGGCTCATCCCTTGTTCCCTGTTTAGGATGTGGTTTCTGACTTTCTCTCTTCTAATCTTTTCACTCTTACGTAGCCCCCTGCATATCAGTGGCGTTACCGCCTTGCTCGGAGTGATATGATTAAAAAAAATTAAAAAAATATCTATATATTTTTACCCATCTTAGAAAAAAAAGCAAGCTGCATTCATCCTAGTCAAGTTGAGCTGGCTTCCTCCCTGATGGAGGAAGATTCATTGAGATTTATTTCAGGGCAGGATCCCAAGTACTACTCTGTTATTTAACCCATAACTGGAGGGAAGGGATGGATTAATACCTTTCCCAAGTGTACCAGCGCGTAAGTTAATGCAGGGCATTCAACTGGAATTCGAACTTGGCTCACTGATTTCTCTTTTCGAGCCGATCAGAGAGAGAGAGAGAGAGGGGGGAAAGAGCGATCAGAGAGAGAGGGGAAGGAAAGAGCGATCAGAGAGAGAGAGGGAAAAGAGCGATTAGAGAGAGAGAGAGAGGGGAAAGAGCACTGCACCACAACGCACATCCATCAATAAACGCTTACAGCACCTGGTATTCCCAAGCTGTCACCCATCTAAGTACTGACCAGGCTCAACATTGCTTAACTTTGGTGATTGAACAAGAACTGGTGTATTCAATGTGATATGACCATAAATACCCATCTGGATGCAATCAAATCCAAAACATAAGAAATATTGTAATATAACAATCTGGCCCCACCCGAGGAAGGCTGATGCAAGCGAGGGTGTTTCCGGTCGTTGAAAGGAACGGATGTCGTTTGACCTTATTTCCGGCAGCAGCGGAAATAACTACAGAGGCAAACAGAACAGGTGTCTCTGAGAATTAGGTGGGCGTGCGTGGGCGAGGCAAAACCGGAAGAAAAAGTCCCGGTTCTGGAAGATTATAAAAAGACCTCGGCACACGGATTCACCAGTAGAGGAGCAACAGAGATCGGCCGGTGAAGAGAGAGACACAACAGATAAGACTACACTCCCGTCAACCCATTAGAAGCGCGCTCTCTCAATTCTCTGTTCCCTATTCTACACGGTTCATCGTCATTAATAAAAATATAACTTCATATTTTTATATATATGCGTGTTTGTTGTTTGTCGATATATAACAATATTTTGGTAATAAAAAATCTGAGTTCTATTTCAATCTTGGTCACACTAATCTGAAGATTAAAAAAAAAGATATGTAATTTAATATGGCACACGATAATCAATTATATTTCAAGTATTACTCAGCTAGATTACAAAATATAACTACAGTTAATATTTTCAAGGAATATATTTTTGTCCATCTATCTATCAAGAAACAAAAGTTTTGACCAGCTGAAATTTCAGTGACAAACTTTCACCCCAACAAATGCCCAAAAGCAAACTCATGCTACAGCGGATTTAGCAGGAACCGGATTACTGACTTGACATGTGTAGTGTCACAGGTGGTGTATATATTGAAACTTTGTGAAATTGGTTTTAAAATCTACAACTCTTTGAATACCTTGTTCCAATTTTAATAAATAAATCTTTTATTGTTCAGCATGAAACCTATTTAATTTAATTTGCTTGAGACATGGAGTTACTCAGATATTCACATTCTAAATTATGTCAATTTTTTCAGGACAACCTGTATAATAAAAAAAAGAATATATCACAAAGGTTATATGAAACTAAAGTAAGAATATTTTTTTGAAAACATATTTTTCTGTGTTGTTTGTTTTTATGACTGAATTAGATATTTTTTGCTGGATATTTTTTTTATTTTTGTAAAGAAAGATGAATTTTTTAAACTAGAAATGTATGAGTTGACCCTAAAATGGGCATTTGATTAATATTGTATAATGCAAAAAGTACCCTTTTCAAAGGCTGACAAATGGTGAGAAACCTTTTTTTTTTTTGTAACTAATGCCATGTTATATATATATATATATATATATATATATATATATATATATATATATATATAAATGCAAACTTTCATTGAATTTAGTTTTGTGGAGTAAACATGCAGGACATTTTAACAGCTTTCAAAATTGTCTATTAAAATATAACACAGGATCAAGTCAAAATTGCTTTACTTGCTCTGATTAGGTAAAATGAATCAAATGTTTGGCTGAACAATATTTAAGTTTGGGGGTTGAAAAACTGTGGATATTATTTACCATTTTCTATGAGGTACTTGACAATTTCTTTGTGGCCAATACTGGCAGCATGGTGAAGTGCAGTCATTCCATGCTCATCCTGAGTTAAAAGATTGGCATTATTTTGATGCAGGTCGTGCAACTGCAAAAAGGAAAAAAAGAAAACATTACAAAAAAAAAAATCAAATAAAATAAAATAATAAAAACTGACGTTAATTAAATTAAATGGTCCCTAGTTACAAAAAAAAAGTATTTTTGGAACAATTTCTGTAGATTAGAATTCATTAGATCTTTCTCTATTATTAAAATAAATAAAAAATATTGATTTTTTTAAATTTCAGAAAGCAAGCTCTGTTCACAATATGAATAAAGTATCAATATGGTCCCTGACTTCTTAAAGATTTATCTGTACTTTGTTTTTATTTACAAAAGTCAAATTTATTTACATTGTTTGAATTGTTGTCCTCATCTTTATTGTCATGTTTGTGACGTTTCGGCCATTGTACCCTTTGGCCTTCTTCAGGTGCTAGGAATTTCAAATGAAAGTGTTTATTTCAATCACTGGGGTATATCATTCTCATTCCATGTGTGATGCCACTTCTGGTAACCATGTAGTTATCTCCCTTTAACTTAATCCTCTAAGTTATTTGTTAACCACTGCAGTAGCCTGGTATTGAACTCACAACACTTTGGGTCTAGTTACTGTAATTAACCAATGCCTATATCAGTGGTGAACAAGTAACTTTGAGAGTTAAGTCAAAGGGAGATAACCGGAAGTGGCATTGCACATCGGATGAGATTGATATACCCCAGTGATTAAAATAAAGAGTTTGGTTTGAAATTTTTAGCACCTGAAGAAGGCCGGAGTACACAATAGCTGAAACATCGTAAACATGGCAATAAAGATGAGGACAACAGTTTGAATAATGTAAATACTGCCTCATCTCAGAAGGGTAAAGAAATAAAAAACTTAAGCTTGAAATTGAGCTTACGCCATTGATAAAGTAGGAAAAAGGACAACAGGAATAGAAATTTCTTCTCTTTTTTGACTGATATTTTAACAGGAGATTAATCTTGTCCATGTTTTAATTTATTCTGGGGTCTGCTATGCATAAAATAAAGTGCATTTACCTTTTGTAAATCTCCTCGCTTAGATGCATCAATGACCACTAAAACGAAATAAAATAAAAAGAGGTAAAGCATAATATATTTGTAGTAAAAGAAAAGAACATATTTCAAGATGTAAGCAATCATGGCCTTCCACATCGTCCTATCCGTTGTCGCTCTTAGTACTCCTTCACCTCTTATCCCACTCAATCTCCACTCAGCTATTTACTGAAGTCCATCAAATATATCATGTGTTACTTTCCCTTGCCTCTCTTCCCCTCTTTTCATCTTGCGAGCATCAAGTTCTCCAAGCCCTCCTTTCTCATTACATGTCAGTTTCCTTGTAGTCATCCTCTCCAAAATCTTGTCATTGCTCGCATGTTTGGTCCATGGTATCCTCAGCATCCTTCTGTAGAACCAGTTTTTGGTTGCTTCAAGTCTTTCCTTCATCTTTGATGTGATTGTTCAGCATTTGCTGCTATATTGAAGGACAGACATCATATAACAATACAGTACTCTCTTCTTTGTTTCCAGTGAAATTTTCCTGTCTCTTAATACTCTACTCAGCTTCTGGAATGCATCCTTGGCTATGCCAATATGTCTTCAGATCTCCATATTGCACTTTCAAAGCCATGATTTTAAATTGGAATGAGTCTGTCTACTTGGCTGTCTAAAAAACTAGCATTTATAATCAAACCTTTCAGTTGAGTCTGAATATTAAACTCTGATGTAAAAAAGAATGTATAGCATATTTCAAAAGACATTTTTAAACTTGAATTAGTGGGACATTTTGACACACAATCTTAGTTGGGTAGATATTTTGACATTCAACCTTGGAAAACGGGGCAGAATATTTTTAACATGTCTCGGAACAAGAAACCTGGGAGCTGAGTTCTAATTCCATTGAATTCCTTGCATTCACTTACGCGCAAATACCCTTGGGAAAGGTATTAATCCATCTCTCCCCTCCAGTTATGGGTTAAATAACAAAACAGATTGGGTTCTATAGCTTTAGCTGGCAACCAGTCTACCACAGAAAGCAATGGCAAACTATTGCGGGATAATCTTCTGCCCAGTCATTCATGTCTCTTTTGAGACATGATCGCCCAAAGTGTGTATCATGTATGGCACTTAACTGACTGAATCTTAGTTGGGTAGATATGGGGTAAATATATTGATACTCAAGACTGGTTGAGTAGATATTTTAACTCAAAACTTGGTTGGGTTGATAATTTTAACACTAAATCTTGATTGGATAGATACTAAAAATAAATGACTAAAAGCATACTGATGACAATTTTCCCTGGACACTTCTATTTTGGTTGTAATCTTATATTCAAGTACAGGACAGGCCATCACAACAAAAATATGTCACCAAATATGTCATGTTATATTACTATATATCTAAGCTAATATCAATAAAGACTAGTTGTTAATGTGAATGCAAGGGATAAATTTTTCATTGTCTTGTAAACATATATATATATATATATATGTCAACAGCAGGCAATGTAAACTTTATAAGTATGTTTACAGCATAGAAAGTTGTAGCTGCTTCCAGGCACCATAGGAAAAGATTTAGTTTCTCGTTGCTACAAAACCCTAATGTAAAATCAGCAGGTTCGTTTTCTCGCCAAAGCCAGTCCTGTATTTTCTGAACGGTGGCCTTGTCACCCCTTTAGGACAATGTTGCCAGAAAAAATAGTTCCTTATATTTTAGGACAACATAAAACAATTCTGAGTTTTAAATGGAAAGTCTGAAACAAAAATAGTAAAATTAAAATAAGTAAGTAAAAATATAACAAGTAAGCTGTTTTTAGGGCAACCTTTTCTAGAATCTGGGATTTGGGCTTCTGCGTAAGAAATACAAACCTCCTTAAAAGTCTTTTGGATTGAGACCTTCTAAGAGGTCAGACGGTAAATGTGTTATCTCCAGTGGCAGCACATTCGTTTTCAGTACTGTTAGGGAGTAACTATCTCAATTGCCATCGACCCACACGAGGTGCCAACGAGGTAATTAACATTTTTTCCCTTCACTTTCCAGCAAACACTAGATAAATTTTATAGCTAATGGAATTTAATTCTTGTAAAGTTTTATTGCCTTTCAAACCCTTTCTTAATTTTTGAAAATGTATTGCTTTGACGATGCAAATGATTCCTGTTGATGTAAACACTTGTTATAAGTTCCTTTGTTTGTTATAACTATTTATGTAAATTTCATTGTTTATTTCCTTATTTTTTCAGACTGTAATTATCTATCCTTGTGTACATTCTTCTCCCATGTGCTCATGTTATTTGTTTGTCTTAATTGCAGTTTTCACAGCTGCACAAGTACTGTAAAGGAAATAAACCATTTTACAATATATATCCGCAGTTGTCAGTTCTCTCACGCATGTTTCATGTGGCAATGGCAATTACAAAAGCAGTGAATATTGTGGGTGCCAAAATATTCGTATCCTATAGGATAATCCTAAAGATTATAGGATAGGATTATCCTAATGAACAAACCAGTGGTGTATTTAGGAGCTGTTGCTGTTTGCTCTATTAAACTTCATTCATTACAATTTATTACCATATAATAGATGATACCAAGAGAAAAATTACTGAGAGCGACAAGAGACAGAGATAAGTAGAAGTTCATGATCACCTACATTCTGAAAGGACATGGCACATGAAAAAGAAGAATAGATTGAAAGGGTTAAAATAAGTGTGTCATTATATAAAATTGTTCAAGCAATACGTTTAGGTTTACAATGTTATTTTTACTTACAAAAAAAAACATCAATTTTTATTTTATAATTATAATTTTAATTGTCCATTGTAAACATCTTAGAAAGTTAATTTATATTATATTGTTGTTTGCCATTTTTAATATATATAATTTGCATTCATCACTTAAGAAAATGAGGTTAAAAGAGGAGGTTTTGATCAGATGCGTTTTATTAACAATTTCAAAGAAGTGCTTTCCATTGATAATTGAACAAGCTAATCAACTTTTATGCTAATTGTAGTAATTATTTTGACTGCTTTAATCCACTGTAAGGTCAGAAATAATCTCAAAAGTGCAATTACAACTTATAGGAGATCAAAGATGAAGATTAGGAAATAAATTAGCATAATGAAAACAAAATTTCAGGATATGCATTCTATTTTTGTTAAAAGAAATCTGTCTAGGAAGTTGAACATTTATCTGATAAACAATTGCAGATGATTAATCTTGACCTATGAATATGAAGTTTGAACTTTAACTCCAGTGCCTCAGAGGAATTTTGAAGTGGCAGAAATATGATTTTGAAGAAGAATTTTATATTATCATATATGGATTAGGGTAGGTAAGTTTTGAAAATTGCTCTCAATTTGAAAGTTGGTGTTTGATATGATAATAACACAAAATATTTTGTTCAACATACTTACCATTTTTTTTAATAAATGATTTTAAGTATTTAGTTGATGCTCAAAATTGTAGTGTTGAAATTTCATTACAGTGATCAACGAAAGCTTTATATCACAGCCTAATTTATAATTTACTGAATCTTTACAAGCTGTATATAAACAAGATGCATGGCCCAAGGACATTATTACTAAATCATTGAGCCATCAAATATGACCTTCATTTGTTTCAGAGGGAAATTATATGAATAATTTAGCTATATTTTAATGTAATATGTTATACACTGCAGTAGTTTTAGTGGGATTGTCAATAAACAATGCAAATTTAAAGCATTTTGTCTTATAATTTGTACCCAACAGTATTATGGTGCTACATATAATTTTATTGTTTGCTTTTATTAATCATGATCTAAGAGAAGGATCTAAAAAAAAAGCCTTTTTTGTAATTTCTTACAATTTTTTTTCACACACTTTTTTTTTTATAATCATATCACCCCAAGCAAGGCATTTTACTGCCACTGTTTTGCAGCGAGTCACATAGGAGAAAAGTTATGAGAAAGACTGAGAGGTTATATGAGGTGTCCGGAAGTGGGTAAGAAAAGGATGATTGTGGCCATAAAGTGAGTGATCAGTTTATATATTGATTGTAATGTAGAATTTATATCCACATTATAATAGCATAGAATTTTTTTTATAATCATATCACCCCAAGCAAGGCATTTTATTGCCACTGTTTTGCAGGGGGTTACATAGGAGGGAAGTTATGAGAAAGAGTGACAGGTTATAGGGGGTGTCAGGAAGTGGGTAAGAGAAGGATGAGAATACTGATGAGAGTGGAGTGGATGGAGAAAGGAGCATGAGAGAGAGGATGCAGGTTAGTGAGATAGGAGATGACTATTGACTTTACATTTAAATGCTTGGAGATTATAGCTGTTGGGAAAGCAAGTAAATGGAAGGGAATTCCACATGCGGGAAGTGCAAGAAAAGAAGCTGCTGAGTAGAATTTGTGTTTACAATTTATGGAATAGAGTAAATTAAAATTGCAGATTCATGATTCATAATTAGAATTCTGGTTTGAACATATTTTCCATTCAATGTATCTAATACTAAAAACACCAAACTTTATTAAGATTTATTTTTTAAATATTCAAATTTTGAAGTCGGTTTGTAAGCAAAAACTTGTAAAAACTAGCTATTTCTGTACATTTTTTTCCAGATAGTTTTTAAAAATAAATGCTAAAAAATTGATAAAAGATAGGAATCTGATTTTTGGTGCCAGTACTTATGACATCAAATTCCAACTTTCATACTGAAAGGCAATATTGATTTTCTAAAATATTGAAAAATCAACCAGCACATGTGAGTATGGCGGCCAAGACCAACAAGCAATATTTGAGAAAAGCTCAGGTGAGAGAGGGGCTACTGTTGGTCATCATGGAAAGACAACTTAAATTTCTCAGCTTTTATCATCTAAAATGGAAGATCAGAAGTTACATTAAATGGAAACAAGCTAGAGGATGACAATATTTGGACAGAATTATGGAAGTGAAAAGGACTGAGTCTGCCATAGCAAACTTCAGCTGAGATGCAGAGACATGATTGTCTATGCATGAATCAAGCATGGTAAGCAAGGAAATCTGAAGGTGTAATGGCATGGCCAGTGATGCATTCCAAAATTTCAAGTCTTTTGAAATGACTATATATTCCTATATACATCAAAGTTTAATATTTAGGCATTGCAGTGAAAGGCTTGATCATGAATGTTAGCTTTCTAGACAGCCAAATAGACAGATTCATTCCAATTTAAAATCTTTGCAATATGGAGATCTGAAGGCATATTGGCATAGCCAAGGATGCATTCCAGAAACTGAGTAGAGTATTAAGAGACAATAAAAATTTCACTGAAAATGAAGAAGAGAGTACTGTATTGTTATGTGATATCTGCTCTTCAAAATGGCAGTGAATGCTGCAAAATTTCAACAAAGATGAAAGAAAGATTTGAAGCAACTGAAATGTGGTTCTACAGAAAGATACTGAAGATACCACGGACAAGGTGCATGAACAATGATGAGGTTTTGGAGAGGATAGGCACTAAAAAGAAGCTGATACTTAATATCAAGAAATAGCAGCTGAAGTTTTTGGGACATGTAATGAGGAAGTGGATGTGCGTTGTGGTACATTGAATAGCGGCTCGGAACGAGAAGCCGGGGAGCCGAGTTCGAATTCCAGTTGAATCCATTGTATTCACTTACATGCAAATACCCTTGGGAAAGTTATAAATCCGTCTCTTCCTTCCAGTTATGGGTTAAATAGCAGTACAGATTGGGTTCTATAGCCTTGGTCAGCAACCAGTCTACCGCAGAAAGCAATGGCAAACTACTACGGGATAATCTTCTGCCCAGTCAGTCATGTCTCTTTCGAGACATGACCGCCCAAGCGTACATCACGTATGGCACTTAACTGACTGCATGCTGACCTTGTAATATATATGGCAGTGAATGTTTGATCAGCAATAAAGAAAATTCTTAAAGGAAGTGAAATGAGGGTCTAAGAATTCATGTTGATAACAGCATAGACATATTATATAAAGAATTAGGAAGTTTTAAAAAGATTAAAAAGTGCAAAGACATTGCCATCAATTGATTTTCTGGAATTAAAAATCTTATTTATAAATGGAACTTTGTCTGTGTGTGTGTGTCTGTGTCCATTAACTATAGACTCTGAAATGGCTGAACCGATTTTCTTGAAAATTTACACAGTTGTATTATAAGCATCTGTGAGTGTTCTTAACTAGGTTTTGTGTCAAGGTACCCCCGATAAATATTGAAAATTGATAATGAAATAAATCGGTTTATAGAAGGAATGGTCTGATTTTAATCAAATTTGATTCACTCATAGACAAAGACATAAGAAACAATATTCAGAAGTTTCAAGGTTGCAGTTCTTACAATAGTGCAGAAAATTGATAATATATATATTTATATAAAAGGCAAGATGTTTGTGTGTGTCTGCTTATCTGCCTTAATGTCTGTATTTTTTTCAGCCCTTTTATTTTAGTTTTTGCTTCGGGTTTGGCTCTAACTAATTGTAGTTCTTAGTCTCAGCCATGATACCATTTACTCAGAGGACTTATTTAGCCTTCAAAATTCAGTTTACGACAAAAAAGACTTATTTGATATCGATACCAGGAAATCAAAATTTGACTTACATCCATTCATTTTTCTTTCAGTCAACGGTTTTGCTTTAACTGGAAACAACTATTGCTTTTTAGTCTATCTTGCCAACGTCCAAAGAGTCTGATCTCCAGGACCATGGATGAGTTTTAAAGCTTTCATTACACCTGAGCAACACCGGGCTATACTGCTAGTTATCATTATTTACATTATTTATAATCAGATTATTGTCCTCATCTTTCTGTTGTTATCACTACATTTTAGCTCTTGTGCCTTTTAGCCTTCTTCAGGAGTATATTACTCTGGGTAATCTACAAGGGTTTCTGAACAGAACCTTTTATTTAATTTACTATTCTCATTCCGCTGCTCATTTCTAGGAATATCTCATCTGGTTTTTATTTTTAGTACTGTTCAGATATTGCTCACTTGTTTACACTAAATTGAAGTACACAGTGCTCGACCAAGGACTGAAATCACAATTACAATATCACCAAATTCACAAACTAAGACTTTAATCCACTAGGCTAGTAAAGTGTCAGTTCATGAATAGTAATTTTGAACTTGATCCATGGACTGAACAACATGTAGTTGAACTCAGTGGAAACAGATAAGAAATAACAGAGTAGGGTTGAGTACACAAATACTGTCACCAAATTCACAAACCAAACCATTAATGCAAATTCTTATATATTCAGAGAACCCTACACATTTATTCACAGAATCCTACACATTTGCATGCATGTTCTCAATTATTCACAAAATCCTACACATTTGCATGCATGTTCTCATTTATTCACAAAATCCTACACATTTGCATGCACGTTCTCATTTATTCACTGAATCCTACATATTTGCATGCATGTTCTCATTTATTCACTGAATCCTACACATTTGCATGCATGTTCTCATTTATTCACAAAATCCTACACATTTGCATTCATGTACTCATTTATTCACTGAATCCTACATTTGCATTCATGTTCTCATTTATTCACAGAATCCTACACATTTGCATGCATGTTCTCATTTATTCACAGAATCCTACACATTTGCATTCATGTTCTCATTTATTCACAGAATCCTACACATTTGCATTCATGTTCTCATTTATTCACAGAATCCTACACATTTGCATTCATGTTCTCATTTATTCACAAAATCCTACACATTTGCATGCACGTTCTCATTTATTCACTGAATCCTACACATTTGCATTCATGTTCTCATTTATTCACAGAATCCTACATATTTGCATGCATGTTCTCAATTATTCACAAAATCCAACACATCTGCATTCATGTTCTCATTTATTCACAGAATCCTACACATTTGCATTCATGTTCTCATTTATTCACAGAATCCTACACATTTGCATGCATGTTCTCATTTATTCACAAAATTCCTACACATTTGCATGTTCATTTATTCACTGTTCTCACATTTGCATTCATGTTCTCATTTATTCACAGAATCCTACACATTTGCATTCATGTTCTCATTTATTCACAGAATCCTACACATTTGCATGCATGTTCTCAATTATTCACAAAATCCAACACATCTGCATTCATGTACTCATTTATTCACTGAATCCTACACATTTGCATGCATGTTCTCATTTATTCACAGAATCCTACACATTTGCATGCATGTTCTCATTTATTCACAAAATCCTACACATTTGCATGCACGTTCTCATTTATTCACTGAATCCTACACATTTGCATTCACGTACTCATTTATTCACAGAATCCTACACATTTGCATGCATGTTCTCAATTATTCACAAAATCCAACACATCTGCATTCATGTACTCATTTATTCACTGAATCCTACACATTTGCATTCATGTTCTCATTTATTCACAGAATCCTACACATTTGCATTCATGTTCTCATTTATTCACAGAATCCTACACATTTGCATTCATGTTCTCATTTATTCACAGAATCCTACACATTTGCATGCATGTTCTCAATTATTCACAAAATCCAACACATCTGCATTCATGTTCTCATTTATTCACAGAATCCTACACATTTGCATTCATGTTCTCATTTATTCACAGAATCCTACACATTTGCATGCATGTTCTCATTTATTCACAAAATCCTACACATTTGCATGCACGTTCTCATTTATTCACTGAATCCTACACATTTGCATTCATGTTCTCATTTATTCACAAAATCCTACACATTTGCATGCATGTTCTCAATTATTCACAAAATCCTACACATTTGCATGCATGTTCTCAATTATTCACAAAATCCAACACATCTGCATTCATGTACTCATTTATTCACAGAATCCTACACATTTGCATTCATGTTCTCATTTATTCACAGAATCCTACACATTTGCATGCATGTTCTCATTTATTCACAAAATCCTACACATTTGCATGCACGTTCTCATTTATTCACTGAATCCTACACATTTGCATGCATGTTCTCATTTATTCACAAAATCCTACACATTTGCATGCATGTTCTCAATTATTCACAAAATCCTACACATTTGCATGCATGTTCTCAATTATTCACAAAATCCAACACATCTGCATTCATGTACTCATTTATTCACAGAATCCTACACATTTGCATTCATGTTCTCATTTATTCACAGAATCCTACACATTTGCATTCATGTTCTCATTTATTCACAGAATCCTACACATTTGCATGCATGTTCTCATTTATTCACAAAATCCTACATATTTGCATGCATGTTCTCAATTATTCACAAAAGCCTACATTTGCATGCATGTTACTCAATTATTCACAAAATCCAACACATCTGCATTCATGTTCTCATTTATTCACAAAATCCTACACATTTGCATGCACGTTCTCATTTATTCACTGAATCCTACACATTTGCATTCATGTTCTCATTTATTCACAGAATCCTACACATTTGCATGCATGTTCTCAATTATTCACAAAAGCCTACACATTTGCATGCATGTTCTCAATTATTCACAAAATCCAACACATCTGCATTCATGTACTCATTTATTCACAGAATCCTACATTTGCATTCATGTTCTCATTTATTCACAGAATCCTACACATTTGCATTCATGTTCTCATTTATTCACAGTCCTACACATTTGCATGCATGTTCATAATTATTCACCAAAATCCAACACATCTGCATTCTGTTCTCATTTATTCACAGAATCCTACACATTTGCATTCATGTTCTCATTTATTCACAAGATCTACACATTTGCATGTGTTCTCATTTATTCACAAAAATCCTACACATTTGCATGCACGTTCTCATTTATTCACTGGATCCTACATTTGCATTCATGTTCTCATTTATTCACAAATCCTACACATTTGCATGCATGTTCTACATTATTCACAAATCCTACACATTTGCATGCATGTTCTCAATTATTCACAAATCAACACATCTGCATTCATGTACTCATTTTCATTACAGAATCCTACATTTTGCATTCCTTGTTCTCATTTATTCACAGAGATCCTACACATTTGTGTTCACATGTTCTCATTTTTATTCACAAAATCTACACATTTGCATGCACGTTCTGTTTATTCACTGAATCCTGCACATTTGCATTCTGTTCTCATTTATTCACAAAATCCTACACATTTGCATGCATGTTCTCAATTATTCACCAAAAATCCTACATTTGCATGCATGTTCTCAATTATTCACAAAAATCCTTTATCTGCATTCATGCTGTTTATTCTGAGTCTACACATTTGCATTCATGTTCTCATTATTCTGAGATCCTACACATTTTGGAAACCATGTTCTCATTTATTCACAGAATCCTACACATTTGCATGCATGTTATGTTATTCACAAAATCCTACATATTTGCATGCATGTTCATAATTATTCACAAAAAGCCTACACATTTGCATGCATGTTCTCAATTATTCACAAAATCCAACACATCTGCATTCATGTTCTCATTTATTCACAAGGCTCCTACACATTTGCATGCACGTTCTCATTTATTCACTGAATCCTACACATTTGCATTTCATGTTCTCATTTATTCACAAGTTACAATCCTACACATTTGCATGCATGTTCTCAATTGTTCACAAAAGCCTACACATTTGCATGCATGTCTCAGTCTATTCACAAAATCCAAGCACATCTGCATTCATGTACTCATTTATTCACAGAATCCTACACATTTGCATTCATGTTCTCATTTATTCACAGAATCCTACACATTTGCATTTCTGTCTCATTTATTCACAGAATCCTACACATTTGCATACATGTTCTCATTTATTCACAAAATCCCTGCATTTGCATGCACGTTGACATTGCTGAATCCTACACATTTGCATTCATGTTCTCATTTATTCACAGAATCCTACACATTTGCATGCATGTTCTCAATTCATTCTGGAAATCCAACACATCTGCATTCATGTTCTCATTTATTCACTGAATCCTACACATTTGCATTCATTCATTTATTCACAGAATCCTACATTTGCATGCATGTTCTCATTTATTCACAAATCCCTACACATTTGCATGCACGTTCTCATTTATTCACTGAATCTCACATTTGCATTCATGTTCTCATTTATTCACAGAATCCTACACATTTGCATTCATGTTCTCATTTATTCACAGAATCCTACACATTTGCATGCACGTTCTCAATTATTCACAAATCAACATCTGCATTCATGTTCTCATTTATTCACAGAATCCTACACATTTGCATTCATGTTCTCATTTATTCACAGAATCACATTTGCATGCATGTTCTCATTTATTCACAAAATCCTACACATTTGCATGCACGTTCTCATTTATTCACTGAATCCTACATTTGCATTCATGTTCTCATTTATTCACAGAATCCTACATTTGCATGCATGTTCTCAATTATTCACAAAACCCTACATTTGCATTCATGTTCTCATTTATTCACAGAATCCTACACATTTGCATGCATGTTCTCATTTATTCACAGAATCCTACATTTGCATTCATGTTCTCATTTATTCACAGAATCCTACACATTTACAAGCATGTTCTCATTTATTCACAGAATCCTACACATTTGCATTCATGTTCTCATTTATTCACAGAATCCTACACATTTGCATTCATGTTCTCATTTATTCACAGAATCCTACACATTTGCATGCATGTTCTCATTTATTCACAAAATCCTACACATTTTGCATGCATGTTCTCATTTAATTACAAAATCCAACACATCTGCATTCATGTACTCATTTATTCACTGAATCCTACACATTTGCATTCATGTTCTCAATTATTCACAGAATCCTACACATTTGCATTCATGTTCTCATTTATTCACAGAATCCTACACATTTGCAAGCATCTTTCTCATTTATTCACAGAATCTACACATTTGCATTCATATTCTCATTTATTCACAGAATCCTACACATTTGCATTCATGTTCTCATTTATTCACAGAATCCTACACATTTGCATTCATGTTCTCATTTATTCACAGAATCCTACATTTGCATGCATGTTCTCAATTATTCACAAAAGCCTACACATTTGCATGCATGTTCTCAATTATTCACAAATCCAACACATCTGCATTCATGTACTCATTTATTCACTGAATCCTACACATTTGCATTCATGTTCTCATTTATTCACAGAATCCTACACATTTGCATTCATGTTCTCATTTATTCACAGAATCCTACACATTTGCATGCATGTCTCAATTATTCACAAAATCCAACACATCTGCATTCATGTTCTCATTTATTCACAGAAGTCCTACATTTGCATTCATATTTCTCCATTTATTCACAGAATCCTACACATTTGCATGCATGTTCTCATTTATTCACAAATCTCACATTTGCATGCACGTTCTCATTTATTCACTGAATCCTACACATTTGCATTCATGTTCTCATTTATTCACAGAATCCTACACATTTGCATGCATGCTTCTCAATTATTCACAAATCCAACACATCTGCATTCATGTACTCATTTATTCACTGAATCCATTTGCATTCATGTTCTCATTTATTCACAAAATCCTACACATTTGCATGCACGTTCTCATTTATTCCACTGAATCCTACACATTTGCATTCATGTTCTCATTTATTCACAGAATCCTGCACATTTGCATGCATGTTCTCTCATTTATTCACTGAATCCCCCACACATTTGCATGCATGTTCTCATTTATTCACAATCCAACACATCACAAATTTCATGTACTCATTTATTCACTGAATCCTACACATTTGCATTCATGTTCTCATTTATTCACAGAATCCTACACATTTGCATGCATGTTCTCATTTATTCACAAATCCAACACATCTGCATTCATGTACTCATTTATTCACTGATCCTACACATTTGCATTCATGTTCTCATTTATTCTACAAAATCCTACACATTTGTACACGTTCTCATTTATTCACTGAATCCTACACATTTGCATTCATGTTCTCATTTATTCACAGAATCCTACACATTTGCATGCACATGTTCTCATTTATTCACTGAATCCTACACATTTGCATGCATGTTCTCATTTATTCACAAAATCCAACACATCTGCATTCATGTTCTCATTTATTCACAGAATCCTACACATTTGCATGCATGTTCTCATTTATTCACTGAATCCTACACATTTGCATACATGTTCTCATTTATTCACAAAATCCAACACATCTGCATTCATGTACTCATTTATTCACTGATCTACATTTGCATTCATGTTCTCATTTATTCACAGAATCCTACACATTTGCATGCATGTTCTCATTTATTCACCAAATCAACACATCTGCATTCATGTACTCATTTATTCACTGAATCCTACATCTGCATTCATGTTCTCATTTATTCACAAATCACACACATTTTGCATTCATGTTCTCAATTATTCACAAAATCCTACACATTTGCATGCATGTTCTCATTTATTCTAAAAATCCAACATCTGCATTCATGTTCTCATTTATTCACTGAATCCTACACATTGCATTCATGTTCTCATTTATTCACAGAATCCTACACATTTGCATGCATGTTCTCAATTATTCACAAAATCCTACACATTTGCATTCATGTTCTCATTTATTCACAGAATACTACATTTGCATTCATGTTCTCATTTATTCACAGAATCCTACACATTTGCATGCATGTTCTCATTTATTCACAAATCCTACACATTTGCATGTGCACGTTCTCATTGAAGTACTGATCTATACACATTTGCATTCATGTTCTCATTTATTCACAGAATCCTACACATTTGTATGTTCCTGTTATTCACAAAATCCCAGCACATCTGCATTCATGTTCTCATTTATTCACAGAATCACACATTGTATGTTCTCAATTATTCACAAAATCTACATTTGCATGCATGTTCTCAATTATTCACAAAATCCTACACATTTGCATGCATGTTCTCAATTATTCACAAAATCCTACACATTTGCATTCATGTTCTCATTTATTCACAGAATACTACACATTTACATTCATGTTCTCATTTATTCACAGAATCCTACACATTTGCATGCATGTTCTCATTTATTCACAAATCCTACACATTTGCATGCATGTTCTCAATTATTCACAAAATCCAACACATCTGCATTCATGTACTCATTTATTCACTGAATCCTACACATTTGCATTCATGTTCTCATTTATTCACAGAATCCTACACATTTGCATGCATGTTCTCAATTATTCTAAAAATCCAACACATCTGCATTCATGTTCTCATTTATTCACAGAATCCTACACTGCATTTGCATGCATGTTCTAATTGACTGCACAGAATCCTACACATTTGCATGCATAGGCTTCTCAATTATTCACAAAATCCAACACAGCATCTGCATTCTTATTCTCATTTATTCATGGATACCACACATCTGCATTCATGTTCTCATTTATTCACAGAATCCTACACATTTGCATGCATGTTCTCATTTATTCACAAATCCTACACATTTGCATACATGTTCTCAATTATTCACAAAATCCAACATCTGCATTCATGTACTCATTTATTCACTGAATCTACACATTTACATGCATGTTCTCAATTATTCATAAAATCCAACACATCTGCATGCATGTTCTCATTTATTCACAGAATCCTACACATTTGCATGCATGTTCTCAATTATTCACAAAATCCTACACATTTGCATGCATGTTCTCATTTATTCACAAAATCCTACACATTTGCATGCATGTTTATAATTATTCACAAAATCCCAGCACATCTGCATTCATGTTTCTCATTTATTCACTGAATCCTACACATTTGCATTCATGTTCTCATTTATTCACAGAATCCTGCATTTGCATGCATGTTCTCAATTATTCACAAAATCCTACCACATTTTACATACATGTTCTCAATTATTCACAAAATCCAACACATCTGCATTCATGTTCTCATTTATTCACAGAATCACATACACATTTGCATGCATGTTCTCATTTATTCACAGAATCCTACACATTTGCATGCATGTTCTCAATTATTCACAAAAGCCTACACATTTGCATGCATGTTCTCATTTATTCACTAGTCTACACATCTGCATTCATGTTCTCAATTATTCACAAAATCCTACACATTTGCATGCATGTTCTCATTTATTCACTGAATCCTACACATTTGCATGCATGTTCTCATTTATTCCTGAATCCTACATATTTGCATGCATGTTATCATTTATTCACTGAATCCTACACATTTGCATGCATCTTCTCATTTATTCACTGAATCCTACACATTTGCATGCATGTTCTCATTTATTCACAGAATCCCACACATTTGCATGCATCTTCTCATTTATTCACAGAATCCCACACATTTGCATGCACGTTCTCATTTATTCACTGAATCCTACACATTTGCATGCATCTTCTCATTTATTCACAGAATCCTGCACATTTGCATGCATGTTCCCATTTATTCACAAAATCCTACACATTTGCATGCATGTTCTCAATTATTCACAAAATCCTACACATTTGCATGCATGTTCTCATTTATTCACTGAATCCTACACATTTGCATGCATGTTCTCAATTATTCACAAAATCCTACACATTTGCATGCACATTCTCATTTATTCACCGAATCCTACATATTTGCATGCATGTTCTCATTTATTCACTGAATCCTACACATTTGCATGCATGTTCTCATTTATTCACTGAATCCTAAACATTTGCATGCATGTTCTCATTTATTCACTGAATCCTAAACATTTGCATGCATCTTCTCAGTTATTCACAGAATCCCACACATTTGCATGCATGTTCTCAATTATTCACAAAATCCTACACATTTGCATGCACGTTCTCATTTATTCACTGAATCCTACACATTTGCATTCATGTTCTCATTTATTCACAGAATCCTACACATTTGCATTCATGTTCTCATTTATGCACTGAATGCTACACATTTGCATGCATGTTCTCATTTATTCACTGAATCCTACACATTTGCATGCATCTTCTCAATTATTCACAAAATCCTACACATTTGCATGCATGTTCTCATTTATGCACTGAATCCTACACATTTGCATGCATGTTCTCATTTATTCACAGAATCCTACATATTTGCATGCATTTTCTCATTTATGCACTGAATCCTACACATTTGCATGCATGTTCTCATTTATTCACTGAATCCTACACATTTGCATGCATGTTCTCATTTATTCACTGAATCCTAAACATTTGCATGCATCTTCTCATTTATTCACAGAATCCCACACATTTGCATGCATGTTCTCAATATTCACAAAATCCTACACATTTGCATGCACGTTCTCATTTATTCACTGAATCCTACACATTTGCATTCATGTTCTCATTTATTCACAGAATGCTACACATTTGCATGCATGTTCTCATTTATTCACTGAATCCTACACATTTGCATGCATCTTCTCATTTATTCACAGAATCCTGCACATTTGCATGCATGTTCTCATTTATTCACAAAATCCTACACATTTGCATGCACGTTCTCATTTATTCACTGAATCCTACACATTTGCATTCATGTTCTCATTTATTCACAGAATCCTACACATTTGCATGCATGTTCTCAATTATTCACAAAAGCCTACACATTTGCATGCATGTTCTCATTTATTCACCGAATCCTACACATCTGCATTCATGTTCTCAATTATTCACAAAATCCTACACATTTGCATGCATGTTCTCATTTATTCACTGAATCCTACACATTTGCATGCATGTTCTCATTTATTCACTGAATCCTACACATTTGCATGCATGTTCTCATTTATTCACTGAATTCTACACATTTGCATGCATGTTCTCATTTATTCACAGAATCCTACACATTTGCATGCACGTTCTCATTTATTCACTGAATCCTACACATTTGCATTCATGTTCTCATTTATTCACAGAATCCTACACATTTGCATGCATGTTCTCAATTATTCACAAAATCCTACACATTTGCATGCATGTTCTCAATTATTCACAAAATCCAACACATCTGCATTCATGTTCTCATTTATTCACTGAATCCTACACATTTGCATTCATGTTCTCAATTATTCACAAAATCCTACACATTTGCATGCATGTTCTCAATTATTCACAAAATCCTACACATTTGCATGCATGTTCTCATTTATTCACCGAATCCTACACATCTGCATTCATGTTCTCAATTATTCACAAAATCCTACACATTTGCATTCATGTTCTCATTTATTCACTGAATCCTACACATTTGCATGCATGTTCTCATTTATTCACAAAATCCTACACATTTGCATGCATGTTCTCATTTATTCACTAAATCCTACACATTTGCATGCATGTTCTCATTTATTCACTGAATCCTACACATTTGCATGCATGTTCTCATTTATTCACTGAATCCTACATATTTGCATGCATGTTCTCATTTATTCCCAGAATCCTACACATTTACATGCATGTTCTCATTTATTCACAAAATCCTACACATTTGCATGCACATTCTCATTTATTCACTGAATCCTACACATTTGCATGCACGTTCTCATTTATTCACTGAATCCTACACATTTGCATGCATGTTCTCAATTATTCACAGAATCCTACACATTTGCATGCACGTTCTCAATTATTCACAAAATCCTACACATTTGCATGCATGTTCTCATTTATTCACAGAATCCTACACATTTGAATGCACGTTCTCATTTATTCACAGAATCGTACACATTTGCATGCACGGTTCTCATTTATTCACTGAATCCTACACATTTGCATGCACGTTCTCAATTATTCACAAAATCCTACACATTTGCATGCATCTTCTCATTTATTCACAGTATCCTACACATTTGCATGCACATTCTCATTTATTCACAGAATCCTACACATTTGCGTGCATGTTCTCATTTATTCCCAGAATTCTACACATTTGCATGCATGTTCTCATTTATTCACAGAATCCTACACATTTGCATGCATGTTCTCATTTATACACATAATCCTACACATTTGCATGCACGTTCTCAATTATTCACAAAATCCTACACATTTGCATGCATGTTCTCATTTATTCACAGAATCCTACACACTTGAATGCACGTTCTAATTTATTCACAGAATCCTACACATTTGCATTTTGGAAATTTTCTTAAATTTTTTCTGTCAGCCAGCCTGCAACTTGGTAAGTTTAACCAGTGTGATTGTATTTTTTGAATTATTTATTTATTTTTATTTGTATTTTTATTTTATTTTATTTTTCTTTAGTTCTTATCTTTTCTGCCTAATTTTTGTGTATATTGTTCTTAATTATCAAATTTAGGTTTGACTTATACTAAGTTAAAACTTAGTTAACTTCAGTCACACATTTATTGTTTTTTTTAATTGGAGTAGATAGTACCTTCTATCGCCCGGTCTCACACTCCACCCCCTTCTTTTGGACAGGAGTAGAGGTGATCGCCTTGTTTCTTGTTTAGGAAGGGGTTCCCGGTTCATCTCTCTCTTTTTCGGTCTTTATGTCGGTTCGGCTGGATGCTTTTTGCAGTTGGTGAGTATGGAGGCAATGTCTCTTCATTCTGAGGGTACTGGGTTGGCAGTTTCCTGGTTGCTTCTTCCGACTGGTAGTTAGGAGCCTGAACTCTTGCGTAGCGTCTCGAGAGGCTGCTCTGATCAACAGTTGAATAATATCGGGGTTCCTGTAGTGCCATTTCGCGCATGGACAGGTATCCCTGCATGAATTTCCGATGGGCAACCCCGAGGCCACATTATGCTGCAGGCGGCGCCATTCACCATCCTTCACCTGCTGCAATTAACAACCATCTGACCCTACTCTAGACCTATCTCTATCCACAACTATAACCAGCATGAAATTAAACAAACAAAATAGCAAGCCTAAACCAGCTAGTCGTAAATCGCCCAAACCTATCTGCGTTACCTTCACAAATATACGAGGTATTCGCAGTAACTTTAATAGTGTAGAATCTTTCCTTCTAACTAACTCACCCGATATCTTAGCTATATGTGAGACTAACCTTGACCCTTCTATCCCCTCTTCAGAGCTGTTCGTTCCTGGTTACCTTCCTCTCTTCAGGAAGGACTCCAATGTCCATATGCATGGGCTTGGTGTATATGTCAGCGAACATCTCCCCCTAGCCAGGGTCACATCTCTTGAATCCCTTGATCATTCCTTCATGTGCTTCCGTCTCTCACTTCTAAGCTCGGTTAGCTATCTCTTTTTCCTCTACCGCTCCCCCTCCTCCTCTGACTGTACGGTACTTGATTGCATCTCTACTAACATCGACAGGGCCATTTCTTCTCACCCATCTGCCCATATATTTGTGTTTGGCGATTTTAACGCCCACCACACCAAGTGGCTTGAAAACTCAGCCACTGACCTTGCTGGGATCCGCACCATGCACTTTTCAATAGCCCAAGCTCTAACGCAAGTGGTGGACTTCCCCACGCATTTCTCTAAAAACCCTAACGGAAGGGACTCTTTACTCGACCTTTGTTTTACCTCCATCCCAGTCTCCTGCACTACCAGGCAACTCTGCCCCCTCGGAAACTCTGACCACGCCGTAGTCTCCGTAAACATATCAATCCGCACTAACTCTACCCAAGAAAACCAGACCAGCAGAATATCATACTGCTACCAAAGAGCCGACTGGGACTCGTTCAGGGACTTCCTCTGCGACGTCCCCTGGAACAACGTCTTTGATCTTCCTGTCGAAGACTGTGCCTCCGAAGTCTCCTCTTGGGTTAAGGCTGGCATCGATGCTTTTATCCCTGCCAGAAAATTCCTACTAAAACCAAATTCGTCCCCCTGGTTCTCACCCGCTTGCTCGGCCGCTATTGCCCACTGGAACCATTTCTTCCGGCTTTATCGAAGCTGCTCATCGAACCAAAACAGGCGCCTTTTCACCTCAGCACGGAACAAGTGCAAAAAAGTACTGAACGAAGCCAAGAGGGCATTTGCTACCAGAATTAGGCAACGCATAGCATCCTCTAAGTTTGGCTCCAAAGATTACTGGTGTCTCTGCAAAAGCGTGCTCAGCAGGAACAAGACTTCAATACCCCCAATAATCAATGAATTTGAAGTTCTCAACTCCCCAGCCAACAAGGCTGAATGCTTTACCCGTAGATTCTCAACCAATTCGACACTGGACTCGTTAGGAATACCTACACCAGACTTCCCACCCAGAACTAAGGCTCAACTAAATAACGTCCACATTTCACCCTCGCTGGTCGCCAAGATAATTGCGCAACTTGACCCACACAAAGCGAGCGGCGGTGACAGAATCCCAGTCATAGTACTGAAGAAATGTGCCCCAGAACTCTCCTCTGTCCTCTCTAAACTCTATAACCTCTGCCTATCTGCTTCCTGCTTTCCTGCCTGTTGGAAGTCCTCCTGCATAGTACCTATATTTAAGAATTCTGGCGAACCCTCAGACCCTGCCAATTACCATCCTATTAGTCTCCTTCCAATCTTTGGCAAAGTTTTCGAAGCCATTATCAACGCCGAGGTGACTCAGCATCTTATGGCCAACGGGCTTCTCTCTGACAAACAGTATGGGTTTCGCTTCACCAGGTCTACTGCTGATATGCTAACGACCATTACTGAGTACATATACCAGGCACTTGACAAGAATGGTGAAGCCCGAACCGTTGCCTTGGATATCTCCAAAGCATTCGACAGGGTCTGGCATGCTGGCCTCTTGTGCAAACTGCGGAGCTATGGGATAACTGGACATCTGTTTGACCTCATCCAGTCTTTCCTCTCTAACCACACATTGAAGGTGGTATTAAATGGGCATGCCTCCCAAAACTACAAGACGAACGTGGGCGTCCCTCAAGGTTCTATCCTAGGTCCCACGCTCTTTCTGATCTACATTAATGATCTCCCCGACACCATTAGATCCCAAGTTGGCATGTATGCCGACGACACAACAATCTACTCCCGCATCGATCAGAAACCAGGTCTGGACGACAAAGTGAACCTCGCTGCCGTACTTGAAAGGGACCTCCAATCCGTAGTGACCTGGGGTAGGAAATGGTTGGTAAATTTCAATGCCTCTAAAACAAAGCTGTTATCAACTAATCACCATAGACAATCGCATCTACCTCCCATTAGCGTGGGACAGGCTAGCCTCCCAGAGAGTAAAATACTACGCCTCCTTGGCCTTACACTCTCGGCGGACCTCAAATGGAATGACTATATTGAATCCATTGCCAAATCTGCTGCTATGAAAGTGGGCTCCGTGTGTAGGGCCCGGAAATTTTTCCCACCTGAATCTATTCTGCACATATACAAATCTACCATCCGCCCGTGTATTGAATATTGCTGCCATATCTGGTCGGATGCCCCTGCTTCTCTCCTTGGGCTTCTTGACAAAATACAAAGGAGGATCTGTAACGTGGTTGATACTGACTTGGCAGACCGGCTGCAACCACTCTCACACCGGCGTGATGTGGCTTCCTTGTGCCTCTTCTACAAGTACTTTCATGGCTTCTGCTCCGATGAGCTTAGATCACTGGTGCAGCCTAAGCACGAATTTACACGAGATACTAGATTAGCAACTAGGTCCCACCCTTTTACTGTTAAACAAATAAGATGTAACCGTAAATTCTACTCCAACAGCTTCTTTTCTCGCGCTTCCCACCTGTGGAACTCCCTTCCACAAGTCTGCTTTCCCGACAGTTACAATCTCCAGGTGTTTAAATGTTGGGTCAATAGACACCTCCTATCACACTAACTCCCAACTATTCTCACAACACTCTCATCTACCCAACACTCATTCTCGGTATCCTTACCCGCCTATCACCCACCCTCTGTCATTTCCTATATTTAAACAGCCTTTCTCCACTCTATGTAGCCCCCTGCGCAGTAGTAGCAGTGACATGCCTTGCTCGGGGTGAAACGCTTATAAAAAAAAAAAAAAAATGTTCTCATTTATTCACTGAATCCTACACATTTGCATGTACATTCTCATTTATTCACAGAATCCTACACATTTGCATGCATGTTCTCATTTATTCACAGAATTCTACACATTTGCATGCATGTTCTCATTTATTCACAGAATCCTACACATTTGCATGCATGTTCTCATTTATTCACAGAATCCTACATATTTGCATGCATGTTCTCATTTATTCACTGAATCCTACACATTTGCATGCATGTTCTCATTTATTCACAGAATCCTACACATTTGCATGCATGTTCTCATTTATTCACTGAATCCTACACATTTGCATGCATGTTCTCATTTATTCACAGAATCTTACATATTTGCATGCATGTTCTCATTTATTCACAGAATCCTACACATTTGCATGTACATTCTCATTTATTCACAGAATCCTAGACATTTGCATGTACATTCTCATTTATTCACAGAATCCTACATATTTGCATGCATGTTCTCATTTATTCACAGAATCCTACACATTTGCATGCATGTTCTCATTTATTCACAGAATCCTACACATTTGCATGCACGTTCTCATTTATTCACAGAATCCTACACATTTGCATGCACGTTCTCATTTATTCACAGAATCCTACACATTTGCATGCATGTTCTCATTTATTCACAGAATCCTACACATTTGCATGTACATTCTCATTTATTCACAGAATCCTAGACATTTGCATGTACATTCTCATTTATTCACAGAATCCTACATATTTGCATGCATGTTCTCATTTATTCACAGAATCCTACACATTTGCATGCATGTTCTCATTTATTCACAGAATCCTACACATTTGCATGCACGTTCTCATTTATTCACAGAATCCTACACATTTGCATGCATGTTCTCATTTATTCACAGAATCCTACACATTTGCATGCACGTTCTCATTTATTCACAGAATCCTACACATTTGCATGCATGTTCTCATTTATTCACTGAATCCTACACATTTACATGCATGTTCTCAATTATTCACAGAATCCTACACATTTGCATGCACTTTCTTATTTATTCACAGAATCCTACACATTTGCATGCATGTTCTCATTTATACACAGAATATTACACATTTTCATGGGCATTCTCATTTAATCAAAAAATCGTATATATTTTCATGAATATTCGCATTTATTCATAAAATCCTAAACATTTAATTGCACATTTGTCTCTTTGTTATCTTTCTAAAATCTTGTTTCACTCAAGTTCTTCAAGTAGGTTATGAATTGCTTTCTTCTCTTTTTTTTTGCCTTTAACCTTTCCTGTTAGTATCAAATCTTTTGAAGGCAAGAAGGACAGAAGAAAACAATGCAAAAGAGTTCAGTACTCTTTTCTTACACATTTTCAATGAAATTCTAACACCAGAAAGATATTATTGACATTTTAAGGAACATAATAAAGAAAGGTTTGTAAAAATTTGGTTCCAATAGGACAGATTGAAGGCTAGAAAAACAAAGGAAAACAATGCAAAAGAGTTCAGACTTACTTTGATCTATAAAACTAAGGCAATGTGGTATGATGGCGGAGGCTTGTACTGCGTCCCCAGAGGATTCAGGCAAACAACTAAAAAAAGAGAAAGAACAAAATTTTATCACAAAAATTGAAAAATAAAAACAAAAAGTTAAATGATTGCAATTTTCTCAAAATTTAACTTGTCTTATTCATCTTAATTTATTTAGTTGAACTTTTGTAGATGAGTAGTCTCAAACACGAAATGCAAAATAGTTCTTCTTAAAAAGAGTGTAGATTAGTAGTCTCAAACACAAGAATGCACAAAACTTCTTCACAAAGAAAGTGTAGTCCAGTAGTCTCAAACACAAGAACGCAACAAAAGTTCTTTCCAAAGAAAGTCCTTTCTTTCCCCTATCGGGCTAGAAGGAGACATATTTATATCTCATCAAATCTCAGGGTTAGTGTGATTTTGTGTCAATTTGACAGCATAAAACAATATAACTTCCTCAGATTCTTTTCATATACAGACGTCCATGAGGTAAGTTGCGTGCTTTTTTTTTTTTTACTACAACTTAAAAAATTTTTTTAGCCAATACAAGGCCCAAGAACCAGTCAAGGTAGAGGGTTACTGCATGGTGTTGTATGATTGTAAGAAAAAAAAGTGAAGTTCTTGCGGCTATGCAAGAAACTCTAGACTTGAAGAGGTCAACATTGTTGTGATTGGGTAAACATAAGCAAATGACTTTGGAAGAGGCTTGACACATTGTATAAAACCTTGACTCTTATTCAAAAGGCTGGTAGGGAATTTGAAACTTATGATAGGCAAACCTATCTACACCTATTGAAAAGAAAAAGAAAATAAGTATAAAATGTCAGAGTTCAAGCAATTAGGTTAGTTGATCATTTTTCTATTTTTAATAATGTTCTCTCAATACAAGACCCAAGAGCCACTGAAAGTAAGTATTATTGTATGAGCATAAGGAAGGGTAAGAAGTGAAGTTCTTGGGGCTGTGTAGGAAAGATAACAGCTAACTCTAGACTTCAAGAGAGGTCAAGATTTCATTAGGGAATAACATGCGAGAGTTAAGGTGGAGACATTAGAAATATTGTGTGGAAGTAGACTATAAAAGGAACCAGAAACGAGTCCTAAACAAAAAACAAGGTATAAACCTCTCCACTTGTTCAAAAACGCGGGAAAGTGGGAACTTGCAATAGACAAACCTGTCTGCTCCTATTAAAACAGAAGAAAAATAAATAAGTATAAAATATCAGAATCCAGGCAGAGATGTTAAAAGTATAAAGTTGAAGTAGAATTTAGAAGAAACTGGAAACCAATTGTTTTTGTAAAAGGCACCCAGTGAGGATCAAACTAACTATTTAATGGTAATAGCAAAAAAGATTTTCCCACAGTAGTTTGCCATTACTTTCTGTGGTAGACTGGTTGCCAACCAAGGCTATAGAATGCAATCTGTTCCCTTTTCAGCCCATAACTGGAGGGAGAAGAGACAGATTTTCCAAAGGTAATTTGCACTGGAATTAGAACTCAGCTCTTCAATTTCTTATTCTGAATTGTTATTCATTGCATCACAGTGCATGTTTTTAATTATTGATCTGAAAAAGCAGTTGTATATAGCTGGCACTTTAGATATTTCTGAATGGGTTCAGCATTCATATGAAAGTCTCGATCAGATGAGAACAAAAGGCAACATGAAACAGTAGAAATCGATTAAAGCCTTTCCCAAGGTTATTTGCATGTAAGTAAATGTAAGGAATTTGACTGGAATTCAAACTCGGCTCTCCAATTTCTCTGAATTTATATCTATTACACAACAATGCTCATTCATTACTTTTCTTACTGCATTTAAAAGAAGATTTCTGGTACCACATGCATCTCCACGTTATGATGTACTGTCAGTGGATGAGTCTGAGTTCTGTTTAATGGCATATCAACCTCTGTGAGTTATTTAATGCCAAAAGAGTGGGGTTTTACGGGGTTTTTTTTGGTTATAGTGAGAAGGCCAGTCCAGTTAGATTTTAATGAAAATTTTCTTTTTTTTAATTTTAGAAAAACTGAAAATGTCTTCTAGTTTTATACTCATAAAAATTTTTCTGCGAATATATATATAGTTTTTATAGAAGGTTGTGATAATAATTTTTTTTTTGTTGGTAATATTTCTCCTTCAAAAAAGTATATATATTTTTTTATTTTTTTATTTTATAAAAGTTTATTTTTCTGTGTATATTATGATAACATTTTATTTTATTTTTGATACTTTCATATTGTTTTTACCAGTTTGGGGTTAGCTATTTGGTGGAAAACAACAGCAATTAAGGGGGTGGTTCCATGCTCCTCACAACCTCCCAATTAGTACTGTCAGTGGAAGGGGATTACATGTCTGAAAGAGGCTGAAGAGAGGAGTGAACTAAGAATTAGCAACAAACAACAAAAATAAAAAAATTGGCTTAAAAGAAACATAATACAATCATAAAAAAGTCTGCATTAGTCATTGAGATATAAAAAGTTCCTGAAGTTTTGATTAAAAAAGACTGACTTCAAAGCCAAGTATTTACCAATTGTTCAAAGATAGAATCAACTGAATTCAAGACAATGAGAACAAGTTGGCAATCTGACCAAAAATATTGGCATTGGTGGTTAGTCAAAAGCGGTGACAACATTGATGCCAAATTTCATTCTAATAGATCAGCTGTTCCTAAACTTTTTTTCTTGAGATGTATTTTTGGAATGAGAATTTGCTCATACCTCAACAAATTTTATGTGATGGAAAGTATATTTAAAAATAAAAAATAGACAGAGGATTGAAAGGTGTTCACTCTGTATTTGAAGTCAAAAATTATCATTGATAACTCTCTCCTCCAATTTGTAGACCCTAGTTACTATATTCTTAATATTTGATATGTATTGATTTTGTTTAAACATTTCACTGCAAGTAAGACAGCCTGGTGTGCAGTGGGTTACATAGAAGAAAAGTGATGAAAAAGAGGGACAGGTTATAGCAGGTGTCAGGAAGTGGGTAAGAGAAGGATGAGAATACTGGTGTGATGAAAGTGGAGTGGATGGAGAAAAGAGCACAAGAGAAAGAATGCAAGTTAGTGGGATAGGAGATGACTATTGACCTTACATTTAAATTCTTGGAGATTGTAGCTGTCGGGGAAGCAAGTAAATGGAAGGGAATTCCACAGGTGGAAAGTGCAAGAAAAGAAGCTGATAGAGTAGAAGTTGTGATTAAATTTTATTGGTTTCACTGTAAAAGGGTAGGAACTAGTTGCTAATAATGCAAAAATAAAAAATGATAAAATTGGTCAGTAATTATTTATACTGGGACTCATGCATGCAACTAAAAGTAATCTATCATAATATTTTACATTATAAAATCATATTTATTTTTGACTTATGTCTTTTTTAAAACCATTTCTAAAATCTTTAATTGTCTTTCAATCATTCTGCCTCATCTGCTATTCACTTCTGCTGCACCTATGGGAACCACTGTGCTAGAGTTTATGTATCTTGTATTAATCTAAACTTTTTTTTAGTTACATCAAGATTTGGGGTAATTTCAGAAAATCTGGAATGAAAGTATTAATTCCCCGATTATCAAGACACCTTGGGACAGAATTGAAGTTTGGATAATTAAAAATTCTGAAGAACTTAAATGATGGAAAAAAGGATGAAGAAAAATTTCAATTTCTGAAAGAAATATAAAAGTTACCTCATCAAATAACATTTTTAAATGCTTGAAGGTTTTTTTTCAGCTTATTTGTGGTGAAAAAATGCATTAATCTTTTTCTGGTTAGTTTCATGTTTTTCTATCATTAACTCCCAATGCAGGATTAAATTATATGTACTTGTAAGGTTTAGGGTTAAAAGTGGAGCCAACATACACATTTTTCAAAGATTGAGTATGGTTTTCTATGAACTCGAAAAGTTTTTGCAAGATGAAATATTGGAATAGATTTAGTTCAAGTAACTGAAAAATGTTTGTATGAATTCAGTATTTCTCTTTGTTTCATCCCTGGAAAATTAATGTGTGGATAATCGATGAAATACGGTATCATTACTGGAAAGTTAAGGAGGTAGGATGCAAAGATGTAAAACTATATCACACTTACAGTCATCATAGTTTATTTTTGTGACTGAAAATATGATGAGAGAGTTTTATCGACCTAATCCAATCTGTAGTCTTAGATGTAAAGTGAAACTTGTAAGTTCTGGAATTAGATCTGAAATATATTACTGTAGTAAATATTAAGTTGAAAAGAAAGTGCTCTTTCATTTGAAGATAGAAAAGAAACAAATGATTTTTTGGCCTGAAGTGAACTAATATATTTTGAAACAAGATAGTGTTTGTCAATATTTCTGAGATGAAACGTTGTACAAATTGCAACAAAGATGAAGACAATAGTTCGAATAATATAAATACTGTAAGAATTTAGAGAGTTAAGTCAGTAAAGGGAATTAACTGAAACTGTGATATCAAGAAAAGTCATGCCATGTCAAGCTAGAACAATCTACCTTAATGGATGAAATAAAGAGTTCTGTTTGAAGTTTCAATGTATATCACCTGAGAAAAGTTGGAGAACACAACAATCAAAACATTGTGAATATGATTACTGTCTGAACAATGTAAATAGTGTAAAGATAATCTTTTCTTTCATGATTGATAATATACTTCCATCTGTTTGGCAGAATGTTGATACTTGCGTCTAAAATCTTCAGGTTTTAATGCAATGAAACTCAATATAATTTTTAACCTTTTCACATTTAATAATCTGTTTTCTCTCTAAAAACTGTTGCCATGATTAGAAAAGATGATAAATGGAGTAAGGTCAACAGAAGTAAACTTTCATATTTAATGTCATAATCTATTCCTGAGTGACTATGGCAATATGTAGTCAAGAGTAACATGCTTTTATAGCTAACCAATGACAGGCATTTTTTATGCATATATTTTGCACAATTCTTCCAATTTTTGGCAATACTTCTTTACATTGACCATTTCATTTTGGTTTCACACTTCATTGATAGATTAATAAAACACTTTGCTACTTTAATTATCTTGTCCAAGTTGATTAAATCACTGAGGTTATATTTTTCTCTGATTCATTCACTAATTTCTAAAACAAAAAGTTCATTTTAGAATTGATTCATATTGACATAGATTATATCATATACCAAGGACATTTGAAAATACATGTGTGTATCTATGTTCACACATATCTAAATCTAAACTTATTTATAAATGGAACTTTGTCTGTGTTTGTGTGTGTCCATTACCTATAGACTCCAAAATGGCTGAACTGATTTTCTTGAAAATTTACACAGTTGTACTATAAGTGTCTGCGAGTGTTCTTAGCTAGGTTTTGTGTTGAGGTACCCCCAATAAATATTGAAAATCGATAATTGAAAAATTGGGTTATAGAAGGAGTGGTCCAATTTTAATCAAATTTGATACACTCATAGACAAAGACGTGAGAAACAATATTCAGAAGTTTCAAGGTTGAAGTTATTACAATAGTGCAGAAAATCGATAATATATATATATATATATATAAAAAAGGCAAGATGTTTGTGTGTGTGTCTGTTTATCTGTCTGTATGTCCTTTATACAAATCCACATTTTTTATCCGATTCTCACCAAACTTCACACAAATATTCTTTAGGCTGAGTCTGAGCTCCAGGACCATGGATTAGTATTAAAACTTTTATTACACCTGAGCAACATCGGGCTATACTGCTAGGAACAGATGATCATGTACAGTTAATATTTAATATTTGATTTTTTGATAAAATTTTATTTCTCCAATCTTCCACATGCTGCTAAAATTTATGGGTGACATTGACAGCCATTTCAAACAATTCAATGATATCTTACCATTTTCTGCATCTGGTATAGCTTGCTATAGATTAATATTAAGTTAAAAAAAAGAAGTCCAAAACATTTGGAGAGGGAAAAGAAACAACTGCGTCTTTGGTTTTAATTGACATATTTAATAAAATAATTCAATTGGAAAGAAAGTCCTGTCACACTTGGAAAAAAAATGAGGAAAGAGGGTTTGGAAAAATTTATACTCACAGGACAGATTGAAGACAAAGGGATCAAAAGAAAGAATGAATAAACTAACTAGTAAGCTTGAATATATTTATTTTAATCTACTGGCCTGAATATTCGAGATATCTTATTAAAAAAATGCACTCTCTAGCAGATAGCTAAAAAAAATTAATATAATGTTTTAACAAAGCATCTACTGAAATATGGGTATCCACTAAAAAGTACACTTAAGTAATAAAATCTAGATTAATAAATAAAAAATCCATAACTTCTTTAAAAATACACACACACACACACTATATATATATATATATATATATATATATATAAAATTAAGGCAGACATGTTATTTCATGGTAAATCGGAAGTATGGGCCTATTTCAGGTGAACCATCATCAGCTTCCGTCTTTATTTTACAAAGGATTTTACAAAAATGAGATTCACAAAGACCTAAAAAAAAACAAATAAAAATAATGGTCGCTCCCTTAAAAGAGAAAATTTAAGAAAAAACACATCAATTCGGCGAACGCACACACATATTCATACGTAAGCATATATATATATATATATATATATATATATATATACACGCATATATATCCTACTCCTAAGCTATCGTTACACAGCTGAGAGAGGAGGAGATTTTAATGTGTTATATATGTGGTGTATACACATGCCAGCAGCCAAGAAAACTCAATTCATGACTAAAGAGTAATGTGTAAATTGCAGAAGTACAGCTTTCCTCTGGTCTCTTTTTTATTCATATATGTATAAAAAAGAGACAAGAGAAAAGCTATACTTATTTTATCAAGGTAACTGAAATGATTTTATTTTGTACAATTTATTTATCAGAAGCAAAATGTTGTTAGTTGCTCAAATTTTTTTTAAATTACAAGACACTCATTTGATTTGCCTTGATAAAGTTCGTTAGATGATGAAACTCATTGGCTAAGACTAAGTACAGTTTTCTTGTTTTTTTTTTATTTATATTGTCTTTTTTACACATAATGTCTGAGAATATTTGCATACATACAGTAATGTTCAAATGTATTAGGACAAGAACTATTTTATCTTTTATGAAACATCAAAATTCATTTTAAAATCACCCCTGTCCTAACACTTTTGCAAACTATTGTTAGTGTGAAAAAGTATTAGGACAAGGGTGATTTTCCTAAAATCCTCACTAAAATTCAAATACAGGGTGAAAAGCCAAGTAAATTGCTAATAAATATTGATTATTTAAAACTAGGTGTAAAAGAAATGTATTAAAAAGAAGTTCTATTTACTTTTTCTTATTTTCTATTAAACAAGTTATTTTGAAACTACTCATTATTTTATTATCTTTGGATATGACTGACTTTTTTCTTATTCCCCCTCTTGAATTGATAAATTTAATGTTACTTTGCAAGACACACTTTGGGAACAAATACAAGCTGCTTGGCAGAAGATACCATTAAATGCATTGAAAAAGCTTGAGGTGTCAATGCTTGACAGAATGAAGGCTGTGATCAAAGCAAAAAATATATAATATATATAAACTAGGTGCGATTGATAAATTGTCGCAATTATTCCAAAGCAAAAGGCTATTATACTAAATATTAAATTTATTTTGTAACAAGTATGTTTTCTTGTTAAAGCATTTGTTGAGTAAATCAAATAAAATTACTTTAATTAAATTGTTTATTTTCTGTCAGTATTCCTCATAAAAGATAAAATATTTCTTGTCCTAATACTTTTGCACAATACTGTATGTGTTGTGTAGCTAGGTAGCAATCGTTATCTTACACAAGTTTTGTTGAAAACGATGCACAAGGAACTGTGGTTATGTTTTTCTTTAATTTTTCTTGTGTAATACTGATTTTTTTTCTTTTCTGGACATATAATTATTGTTGAAATGTTCTGCATGTCTTAGTGCTTTCAGATATACTTTTAGCCATTATCAAGGATAATTTTATTCTTACTTTTCATTAAATTATATAATCATTTATCTCCAAGCAAGTGGGTGACTGTTACTCGTACACAGAGGATTACAGTGAGAAAGAAAAACAAGGAACAGGGTGTGTTGAAGAATAGAATAAAAATGGATGGAATTCAAGGAGACAGAAGATGGCAGTTGATGTTGCATTTTAACTTTTGCAGAATGTAGCTATCGGGGAAGCAAGTAAATGGAAAAAAATTCTACAGGGAGGAAGTATGAAAAAAGAAAGATTTAGAATAGAAGAGGCAGTTACATTCAAGCATTTCAATAGTAAAAGGGTGGGACCTATATACCAATCTAGTAACATGTATAAATTCATGTGGACAGGAATAAAGCTTGTCAGAAAAGTTGTCTTGAAAATATTTGTAGAATATTGAGCTCTCTAGAAAAGAAAATTTTAAAAACAGTTTCCACTTCTGCAATATAAGCATTACTTTTCAGAAATGAATCAGTTCTTTCAGTGACTCATGTATGTATACACTGCTTATATACAACACGTTAAAATTTCCCTTCTCTGGTTCCATGGGCCTATTGATCCTGGCCAGAAGCAAGTGGATGTGTCTAGCCACACTGATGAGCTGTGATACAGCGAAACAGGCTTGTATGTGGATTACTTATATATATATATATATATACTCAGCCCCAAAGAGTGAACCTGCACAGTTAAAGTTACAAATTCTTTGCATTAAACCTATCAAAGATCTATCTCAACCCTAATATCTAGCACTTTACAATAAAAAAAACTGCTTGCAAAATACCTTTTATCAGTAAAACCACTGAAAAACAACGATCTTGGTGCTGAACATTATCACAACTCAACACTACAATATATATATCTATATATAGGCAGAAATCTTTCATTTAGACATGTTTCATTAAAAAAAGACCAGTAAGGAAGATTGTATTCATTTTTAATTTAATTTTTTCTGTTTTCTTACATGTTTTCTTTTTGCAGGAGATAAGGAATGTAAAAACGTTCCATAATCTTTGACTTTGCAAGTGCTTTCAGTCATTTCACTGGCCATTTTCAAAGATGTTATTTTTCTGATGTTATTATGTTCTCATGCTTGACTATAATGTAATTTTATTTTTGTATTTTTTTGCGTTTTTGAAAAGGAGAGTTCTATCACATAATAGCTTTAAAGAACTTACCTTTTCAAAAACACAAAAATTACATTACAGTCAAACATGAGGACATAACATTATCAAAAAATTAGCATCCTTGAAAATTGCCAGTGAAGTGGCTGAAAGTGCTGCTTCTTTTTCTGTGTGCCCTGTCCCTTCAGGATGTAAGTGATCATGGCTTTCCATATCTCTCTATCCCTGGTGGCTCTTTGCACACTTTCTCCTGTTACACCACAGAACCCTTGTTCTGTCATCCACCTGATCAGGTCCTTCAAATATTAATTCTGCTGCTTTCCTCTGTCTCTCTTTCCCTGGCCTGCTTGTATCAGTTTCTCCAAATTCTCTTTCCTCATGACGTGTACCAGAAACTTTAGCTGTCTCTTCCTGATGCTCAGTATTAATTTCCTTTTTATATCCATCCTTTCTAAAACCTCATCATTGCTCATATGCTCAATCCATGATATCTGCAGCATCCTTCTGTAGGACCACATTTCAATTGCTTCAAGTTTTTCCCTTATCTTTGATGATAGAAATTCAAAAATTATGGAACATTTTTACAATTCTTATTTCCAGCACAAAAAGAAATGTGTAAGAATACTGGAAAAATTAAATCAAAAATTAAAATCCTCCTTGTCAGTTGTTTTTAACAACACATATCTATCTATCTATCTATCTATCTATCTATCTATCTATCTCTCTCTCTATCTATCTATCTATCTATCTATCTATCTATCTATCTATCTATCTCTCTATCTATCACTCTATCTATCTATCTCTCTATCTCTCTATCTCTCTATCTATCTATCTATCTATCTATCTCTCTATCTATCTATCTATCTATCTATCTCTCTATCTATCTATCTATCTATCTCTCTATCTCTCTATCTATCTCTCTATCTATCTATCTATCTATCTCTCTATCTATCTATCTTCTATCTATCTATCTATCTATCTATCTATCTATCTATCTATCTATCTATCTATCTATCTATCTATCTATCTATCTATCTCTTCTATCTATCTATCTATCTCTCTATCTATCTATCTCTCTATCTATCTATCTCTCTATCTATCTATCTCTCTCTCTATCTATCTATCTCTCTCTATCTATCTATCTATCTATCTATCTATCTTCTATCTATCTATCTATCTATCTATCTATCTATCTCTCTATCTCTCTATCTATCTATCTATCTATCTCTCTATCTATCTATCTATCTCTCTATCTATCTATCTATCTATCTCTCTATCTATCTATCTATCTCTCTATCTATCTATCTTAACATTTTATTGAATAATATAAGGAAGACATTTCAATTCTTAAGAATGTTTGACAAAGCAGAAAAAATTTTACATAATGTGTTTTGAGTGTTAAAATTAATCAACACAAAATATCTGTTTTCTTTGATAATATTTGCCTTATAAAACATTTACTGCCTTAAAACACAATATATATATATAAATAAAATGCTTTTCTTATGTTATTCAATAAGATACTTTAAATGCTGGAAAAGTATTAAAAAGGCTAAAGAGAAAGCAATCAAAATTTGTCTATTGTTGTGATTGAAATCTTTATAATTTAAAGATCTTTTAAAATCTATTACAAAGTAATTTCTCATGGGAAAATGCAATGAAAATAAAAAATCTGATAAAATTGACAAAGCTTTATAACATTTTAAGTCTTAAGCAGTTCAATCATTAATCATTTCTATTTTCTGTCTGAAATTAATTTGGATTAAGTCGTTCTCTGTAATTCTGAAGCAATGTTTAAAATCTACTTTGTTTTCATTTGTCGGGTTTGTCTTAAGCAAAGAAGAAAAAATACAAATTCAGCTATTAAATATAAGTAGCTATAGTTTTCTGTTAAAATATATCTTGGATTGCTATGTCATTTCTTCAATATGGCAGTGAATGCTGGACAATATCATCAAAGATGAAGGAAAAACTTGAAGCAACTGAAATGTGGTTCTACAGAAGGATGCAGGATATAAAATGGGGGATCAGTTCCATATTACAATCAATATAGAAACTAACCCCTTACTTTCTGGTCACATCAGCTTCTATACATTTATATTCCTGAGATCCAAAAGAACAAGGATGGATTCCAGGAGCTGAGTAGAGTATTAAGAAACAGGACAATTTCTCTAGAAAGAAAGAAGAGAGTACTGGATTGCTATGTGATGTCAGTTCTTCAATATGGTAGTGAATGCTAGACAATATCATCAAAGATGAAGGAAAAACTTGAAGCAACCGAAATGTGGTTCTACAGAAGCATACTGGGTATAAAGTGGGGATCAATTCTATTCTACAATCAATATATAAACTGACCCCTCACTTTGTGGTCACATCAGTTTCTATACATTTATATTCCTGAGATCCAAAAGCACAAGGATGTATTCCGGGAGCTGAGTAGAGTATTAAGAAACAGGACAATTTCACAAGAAACAAAGAAGAGAGTACTGGATTGCTATGTGATGTCAGTTCTTCAATATGGCAGTGAATGCTGGACAATATCATCAAAGGTGAAGGAAAAACTTGAAGCAACTGAAATGTGGTTCTATAGAAGGATGCTGTAAATATCATAGATTGAGCATGTGAGCAATGATGAAGTTTTGGAAATGATGGAAACAAAAAGGAAATCAATACTGAGCATCAGGAAGAGACAGCTGAAGTTCCTGGGACATGCAACAAGGAAGGAAGTCTTGGAGAACCTGATACTAACAAGATAGAGAGAAAAAGAGACAGGGGAAAGCAGTGGATAACATATTTGAAGGCCCTAATCAATTGGATGATGGAACCAGGGTTGCATGGGTTAACAGGAGAAGGCGTGATAAGAGCCACCAGTGACAGGGAGATGTGAAAAGCCATGATCACCTACATCCTGAAAGGACAGGGCACATAGAAGAAGAAGAATATCTTCAACTAAGTATATTTACAAGGATGAATCAATATGTATGTAGTCTCACACTGCTTTTAACCAAAATTTTATCATAATATCATTCTCAAATGGGAAGGTCAGAAAGTACAATAAATAAAAAAAAACTGCTATGAAAATAAAACTGAAAAAAATGGTTTGAAAAAGCATTTATTTTATGCAATAAATATTTGTTTTTAAATATAATCTCCCTTTTAATCAATGCACTTAATTTAGTGGTGTGAACATTAACTGAATAAATTGGACATTATACAATGAAAATTTCTGATCATAATTTAGCTCCTTTGGCACTTTGATGTGGGATAATGGCATGTCTGGCGAGATCAATTATGACAGAGTAGCAAAACAATTAAGAGTGAGATAGAGTCCTTGCCAAGATTTGTCATTGGCTGCCATAATTTCAACAATATAAGATACGTGAATGACAGGGTACTGATAACAAACATGGAAAAGAAAATGCAGGACCTTCTACAGAAGGTAGCAAAAGGAAGCAAGAAAAAAGGACTGAGCATAAATTTTAAGAAATCTGAATGTATGGTCATACATGCAAAAAGAAAACCCCAAATGTCAACTACAGGTCGGGGAAACTAAAATGAAACAAGTAAATAAGTTTAAATGCCTGGGAAGTGTTCTGACAGAGGATGGAAAGTGTGACATTGAGATCTGAAGACATGGCCATAAAGCTAACCAGAATCGTGAGAGAAGGGAAAAACAAAAAAAACTTATTGGAAACAAAGAAAAGAGTGTCAGACTGCAGTGTAATATCTATCCTTCTGTATGGCAGCAAATTCTGGACGATCTCTTTAAGAATGAAGGAGGGGCTTGAAGCAAGATAAATGTGGATCTACAGTAGGATGCTGAGGATACCATAGTGCAAGCATGTGAGCAACAACAAGGTACTTGTGAGGATGCAAACCAGAAGAAAACTTATACTTAACATCAGGAAGATACAGATGAGGTTCCTGGGATATGTAATAAGAAAAAAAGAAAGTTTGGAGAATCTGATACTCGCAGGATGGATAGAGAAAAAGAGAGATAGGGGAAAGCAGTGAGAGACATATTTGATGGGATTGGATTGGATGGTAGAGCATGATTTGAAAAAGATAACAAGAGGAAAACTATTGAGAGCAACAAGGGACAGGGGCAAGTGGAGGTTCATGATCTTGAAAGGACATGGCACATGAAAAAGAAGTGATAGCAAATACTGAAAGGAAAATACAAGGCCTCCGACAGAAGATAGCTAAAGAATGGACTAAACAAACTACGTGAAAATTGAATGCATGGTCATAAGTAAAAAGAAAAACTCAAAATGCCAACTACAAGTCAGGGATACTGAAATCAACCAGGTATAAATATTTAAACACCTGGGTAGTGTTCTAACAGAGGACGGAAAGTGTGACACTGAGATCTGAAGGTGTATTGGTATGGTGAAGGATGCATTCCAAAAGCTGAGTAGAGAACTGAGAAACAGGAGAATGGCAGTGAATGGTGGATAATCTCATCAAAGATGAAGGAAAGACTTGAAACAATGGAAATGTGGTTCTACAGAAGGATGCTGAGGATACAATAGACTGAAGATTTTAAAAATGACAAGATTTTGGAGAAAATGGAAACTAAAAGAAAACTTATACTGAACATCAGGAAAAGGCAGCTGAAGTTTTTGGGATATGTAATGAGGAAGAAGGGCTTAGAGAATCTGATACTCACAATACAGAAAGAAATAGAGATAAAGGAAATCAGTGCATGACACACTCAAGCAAATTGAGAAGTGGGGTTTTGTTGGAGTAACAAAATAAAGGGTGTTAAGAGCTACAAGGGTTTAGAAAGATGTGGAAGGCCATGACTGCCTACAACCTGAAGGGAAATGGCACATGGAGATGATTGATTTTAGTTGTTTGGATGAATGAACTTTTTTAATTCTTTCAGAAAGTCTTCCTGGAAAAATCAGTTTCACAAACCTTATGTTCCTTGTTAACCAGTCTAAGATACCTTACTTTATATCTGTAAACAAGCATTCTCCCAAGGGGTTCTTTTTCTTCCGTGTGCCATGTTCCTTCAGGATGTAAATAGTCATGGCCCTCCACATCTCCCTGTCCAATGTAGCTCTTGATAACCCTTCTCCTGTTATACTACACAAACTCTGTTCCGCCATCCATCTGCTCAAGTCCCTCAAGTATGTCATGAATTGCTTTCCCTTGTCTCTCCGACCTATCAGATTCTCCAAGCTCACTTTCATCTTTACATATCCCAGAAACTTCAGCTGTCTGTTCCTGATGGTAAGCATCCGTTTCCTTTTCATGTCCATCCTCTCCAAAGCCTCGGCATTGCTCACATGTTCAGTCCATAGTATTCTCAGCATCCTTTTGTAGAATGACATTTCAGTTATTTCAAGTCTTTCCTTCATCTTTAGTTACTCAGTTAAAAATATAATGCAATTTAAGGAGCTTGTGTGCTGTGTGACTATTGATTTCACAATGACCATTTGAGTAGATCACTCAGATTTGTTGCAGCATTTTTTTTTTGAAAATTAAGGCATCATTCAGGTTAAAAAAAACAAGGCATCATTCAAGTTTATGAAAGCAAAGCATCATTCAGTTAAAAATATAATGCAATTTAAGGAGCTTGTGTGCTGTGTGACTTTTGCTTTCACAATGACCATTTGAGAAGATCATTCAGATTTCTTGCAACTTTTTTTTTGAAAACTAAAGCATCATTCAGGTAAAAAGAAGGGATCATTCAGGTTTATAAAGCAAAACATCATTCGGTTAGAAATCTAATGCAATTTAAGGAGCTTGTGTGTTGTGCAACTATTGCTTTCCCAATAACCATTTGAGTAGATCACTCAGTTTTTTTTAAAACCAAGGCATCATTCAAGTAAAAAAAACAAGGCATCATGCAGTTTTATAAAGCAAGGCATCATTCAGGTTTGTTGCTACTCACTCCAGTACAGATTTGATTCACAGTGATTTCTGGCATTTGAAACTGTTCTGATCTATAAATGACTGCCTAATTAGCATAGCTACAACATAATATGTATAAATGCCTAAGCATCAAGAGTAGGAGAGCTCTTGGTATGCAAGATAAGTGACTACCACTGGACTGGTAAAATATGAATGAAATCATACTTTATAACTGTTGTAATGTCTTTGTTCAAAATGGCTGAGAATTCAGAAGGCAGTAGTTAGAGTATAGAAGGAACAGAAGAGTAGGTAGGGAAAACAAAGAAGTTTATTAAATGCTCATATATGGAACGGAAAAAAAACAAATGCTCCTCAAATATGGCTACTTGCTGTGTCTATAAGTAGGATTAGTCCATTATCATAGTAGCAGGAAAAAGCAGAAAGTACATTGAGTTTTACTCTATAACAATAACAGAAATATGGAAAGGATTAAGTAGAATGTCATGAGACAGCTGAAACAAAGAAGTAAGTACTGGATTGTTATGTGATGTCTGTCCTTCAATATGGCATTGATTGCTGAACAATCTCATCAAAGATGAAGGAAAGACTTGAAGCAACCAAAATGTGGTTCTACAGAAGGATGCTGAGCATATCAGGGACAGAACATGTGAACAACGATGATATTTTGAAGAGGATGGATACAAGAAGGAAACTGGTACTTAACATCAGGAAAAGACAGCTGAAGTTTTGGGACATGTAACAAGGAAAGAGGGCTTGGAGAACTTGATGCTCAAGGGATAGAGAAAAAGAGAGATAAAAGAAAGCAGTGCATGACATACTTGGTGGACTTGAGCAGATGGATGCTGGAGTGGAAATTAAATGGGATAACAAGAGAAGGGGTATTAAGAGCGACAAAGGATGGAGAGATGTGGAAGGCCATGATCGCCTACATCTTGAAAGGACATGGCACATAGAAGAAGAAGAAAGAGAATTTAGCAGGCTGTTTTTAAAATTAGGATCTAAGTAGGTTAGGTTTTCTGAATATTAAATGGTTGGATACTTACTAGACAATCCCTGTAATTGAATAATGTATTCACATCATTCCAAAAACTCTTCTGATGACTGAACTTTTTTTTTGGTTGATTTTGTTGTTATCATGTTGTTTAATTTGTCTCTTAAAAAACATTACTGTCTTCAACAGAAACATTCTTAGAATTTTGAATATTTCATTAAAAATGCATTAGATTTTTTTCAAATCTTTCTTCATAATTTGTTAATCGTTTTTTTTTGTTTACTTGTACATTTCAGTTTTCAAATTAATTTGGAAATATTTCTTATAGAACTCATAATCTTGCATCATGTCTTGGAGGCAGCAAAATAAATCAGTTTTCACTTGCACTGTTAAATCTGTCACAATCATAACGAAGGCCAAGTTCACAGAAACAAAATCAGTTTTATATGTTTATCATGAGATAGGCCCGGAATTTTACACTACTTTCTGCTTTCTCTCATATTCTAAACAACTTGGAAGTATGGGGTTATAATTCCGGTTTAGCTATATTGGCATATTCTAAGCTTATAATATCAAAATCAGATCAATGTACAAAGGAAATGTAGGTAATCTTGGATGGCCACTCATCTAGATCCTTTTGTACTAATGTGGGTGTCTCCCAGGTCTTACCCTGTTTTTAATTTTCATTAATGATCTTCCCAATGACATCCACTCTTGACTTAGCATCTACACTTATGACATAACCATTTACCCCTCATTTGATATTTAGGCTGAATAGTCTGACAAGGTCAAAATAGCAGCCAATGTTTTAATTGACCTCAGGTCTGTGATTAACTGGGACAAAAAATAGCTTGATAATTTTAATGCTTCCAAAACTAAACTTCCCTCCATTAATCATCTGAGAGACCCCTTTGCCTTCCATCACTATGGCTGATGCTAACCTCCAGGAAAGTGACCTTGGGCTTAATATTCTCAGCTGACATGAAGTGAGAAGACTGTATTGAATCCATTTTTAGGTCAGCTGCTAAGAAAGTTGGGTCACTGTGATGTGCAGAACAATTTTTCTCTCCAGAATCTATCTTACATGTTGTAAGTCTACCGTTCATGCATACTTAGAATATTGTTGCTACATATAGCTTGGTGCCACTGCAAATTACCATGAGCTCCAAAGATCCAAAGAAGACTCAGCAATATTACTGATCCTGATCTGTAGGCTTGGCTTCAGTCACTTTCCTACTGCAGTGAGGTTTCCTGTCTCTTCCATAAATACTTTCGGGTAATTGTTCAGATGAGCTCTTCATCATGGTACCTAGAACTATTTAGTTTAAGCACAGAGCTAGACTGGCATTGAGATCCCATTAATTTACAGTTGAGATGGCTAAATGTAACTGTAAATTCTATGCTTTCTTTTCTCAAGCTTCTCACTTGGGAAACTCCTTTCTGGCTCTATGCTTTCCACCCAACTATAATCTGCAAAAATTTAAATACAGTGTTAATCATACTATCTACTGTCCTCCTGATTACTCTTTTCTCTTCCTGCTCATTATTAATGTTTTTGTTCCTAATTCTTCCACACTTTGTGTTAGTGGCTTTACTGTCTTGCATGATGTGATACCAATTAAAAATAGTAGGGGAATATTATTCCAGTAGGCTAATATTGCTAATTTTTTAAAAAATCATTTCACCCGAAGCAAGGCATTCTACTGCCACTGTTGTGCAGGGGGTTACGTAGAAGAAAAGTGATGAGAAAGAGGGGTTAGTTATAAGAAATGTCAGGAGTAGGGTAATAGACAGATGCAAATACTGAGAATGTGGGTGGAATAGATGGAAAAAAGAAATTGAGAGAATGGATGTGAGTTAGTGAGATAGGAGATGTCTATTAACCTTCCATTTAAATTCCTGAAGATTGTAGCTGTTGGGGAAGCAAGTATATAGAAGAGAATTCCACAGGTGGGAAGTGCGTGAAAAGAAGCTTTTAGAGTAGAAGTTGAGGTTACATTTTATCGGTTTCACTCTAAAAGGGTGGGACCTAATTGCTAATCTAGTAGCTCATGTAAATTCATACCTAGGGAGTACTAGTGATCTAAGTTCATTGGAGCAGAAGCCATTGAAGTATTTATAGAAGAGACATCTGGGAAGTGTTTTAACAAAGAACAGAAAGTGTGACACTGAAATCCAAAGGTGCATTAAGAAAGCTAAAAATTGCATTCCAAAAAGCTAAGCAGGGTATTATTATTCTTCTTTTATGTGCCATGTCCTTTCAGGACGTAGGTGATCATTCCTTTTTACATCTCCCTATCCCTGGTGGCTTTTAGCATGCTTTCTCCTATTGCACCATGCAACCCTCGTTCCATCATCCACCTGATCAGGTCCTTCAAATATGTTATCCGCTGCTTTCCTCTGTCTCTTTTTCCCTCTATCTGACCTGTTAGTATCAGGTTCACCAAGCCCTCTTTCCTCATTGCATGTCCCAGGAACTTTAGTTATCTCTTCCTGATGCTCAGTATTAATTTCCTTTTTGTTTCCATCTTTTCCAAAACCTCATCATTGCTCACATGCTCGATCTATGATATCTGCAGCATCCTTCTGTAGAACCACATTTCAGCTGCTTCAAGTTTTTCCTTCATCTTCGAAGATATTGTCCAACATTCACTGCTATATTGAAGAACCAACATCACATAGCAATCTAGTACTCTCTTCTTTGTTTCTAGCAAAATTGTCCTGTTTCTTAATACTTTACTTAACTTCTGGAATGCTTCCTTCGCCATGCCAATTCACCTTCAGATCTCAGTGTCACACTTTCTGTCTTCTGTTAGAACACTTCCTAGGTATTGCAATTTTTGTACCCGCTTGATTTTAGAGTCCCTCACCTATATTTGGCATTTTGGGCTGCCATTTTTGCTGATGACCATGCATTCGGTTTTCTTGCAGTTTTGCTAGAAACAAGGGAAAGAATATTAAATTGGTACATGATATCTGTTCTCCTGTATGGTACTGAATGCTGAACAATCTACCCAAAGATGAAAACAAGACTTGAAGCAACAGAAATGGGGTTCTACAGAAGGATGCTGAGGATACGGTGGACTGAATTTGTGAGCAACAACAAAGTTTTAGAGAAAATGAAAACAAGAAGGAAACTAATGTATAACATCATGATTTTGATTGATTGATTTGTTTAATGGCATATCAACTCTTTATGGGTCCTTTAATGCCAAAATTTCATTTTCTTGGGAACTTTGAAGTAAATAAAAATAGGATGTTATTCTGATTTCACAACTGAATACATGGCATTCAGAAATCTAAATTTAAATTCTATCTGAGGCTGTTTACATTTCTTTCATATTAATTCACTTGGGAAAGGCATGAATCTACATTTCCCTGCATTCTGTACATGTTCTAAATGAAGATGCAAAGAATATTTACCAACATAGAAAAATAGAATCAGTAATCTAAATTCAAATTTCAGTGAGGCTGCTTATCTTCACTTAGAATGAATGCTTTTAAAAAAGGTATACATCTACCTTTCTCGGCATTCTATGTATGTCCTTAATGGAAATGTAAATGTTATTTTTATTTTCATAATTGTTTCAACCCAAGCAAGGCAGTACTACCACTGGTGAGCAGGCAGTTATATAATAGGAGAGTGAAGAGAAAGAGGAACAGGTCACACAGGGTGTCAGAGAAAGGGTAAGAGAAGGATGGGAACACTGGTGTGAAGATAACTGCATAATAGTTGAGTAGAAAGAGAGAAGGACAAGATGCAAGGAGTGCTGGGGAAAGGATAGGAGTAAAGGCAGGAAGAGATGGCAATTGACATTGCATTTAAACTCTTAGAGATTATAGCTATCAAAGAAGTAAGTATATGGAAGAGAGCTCTACAGGCAGGAAGTGTGAGAAAAGAAGCTGATAGAGTAGAAGTTGCAGTTACATTTAATTAGTTTCACTGTGAAAGGGCAAGACCTTGTTGACAGTCTAGTAGTTTGAGTAAATTCATGTAAAGGAAGCACTAAGGAGCTAAACTCATCTAAGAAGAAGCCATAAAAGTATTTGTAGAAGAGACAGAGGGAAGCCACATTACGTTAGTGAGAAAGGGACTGGAGTTGAGCTATCAAGTTGGAATCTATCACATTGCAGATTCTCCTTCAGTTTTTGTTGAGAACTCTGAGATGAATAGCAGAGGCACCTGACCAAATGTGACAGCAGTATTCCATGCATGGTTGGATAGTAGATTTGTAAATGTGCAAGATGGATTCAGATGAAAAAACTTCCGGCCAGACACAGTGATCCAACTTTCCTAGCAGCAGATTTAGCTATTGATTCAATGTAGTTGTTCCACTTGAAGTCAGCTGAGAGAGTTAAGCCGAGGAGGCGCAGTGTATTGTTTTCAGGGAGGCTAGAAGTAGTGTATTAATTATCATCATAGAAAAATGGAATTAGTAATCTAAATTTAAATTCCATTTGAGGCTGTTTATGTTTCTTTCATAGTAATTTCCTTGGAAAAGTCATGAATCTACTTTTCCCTGCATTCTATATATGTACTAAATGGAAATGTAGTGTGTTGGTTCTTATCATAGTAAAAGGGAATAAGTCACCTGAATTCAAATTTCAGCTGAAGCTGCTTTATTGACTTACTGGGGATTTCATTGGGAAAGGCATGAACCCTTGCATTCTGTATAAATACTAAATCTAGATCTGAGGTCATGTATCCCTTTATGGTCATACAAAAGGTCAATCAGTGTTCTATATTCAAATTCAAGCTGAGGCTGTTTATGTTTACTTAGTACTAATAACTTTGGGAAAGGTATAAATTGACAAAATATCTGCAAAAAGCTTCCTCCTTCCCTTTTATAATCAAACGAATACAAAAGCATGCTGGGATTTCTTCTTAGCCAATAAATATGACAGTTCTCAGTTTGACCTGACTCAGTCCCAATCTGTCTGGCCTTGCAGTCAAAATACTATGTTTGCTTGTCCAAACTTACTTTTGTACATCAACCCCAATTCTTAATTTGAGAACTTTTTGCCATATGAGAAGCAATGTGTGATATTATTACGTAGTAATTAGTGGGGGATCACTTTATAATTTCATAACAGTCATTATATTCAGTCAGTCAGTTAAGTGCCATCCGGGATACACACTTTGGGCAATCATGTCCCAAAAGAAACATGGCTGACTGAGCAGAAGATTATCCCGCAGTAGATTGCCATTGCTTTCTGCAATAAACTGGTTGCCAACCAAGGCTCTAGAACCCAATCTGTACTATTATTTAACCCATAGCATTACCTTATTACTGTTAATTTGACTTGCATATATTGTTTGCTTGTCTTATATTATTTTTTGCCTTGTTCTTTTTTCTTTTTTTTTTATTGTCTATTGCAAACTTTGTTGATTCTGTTTGTTAGACAGTTCTGTTACTTATTTTGTTTCTGACAATGGCTACTCACTTCTCATAAAGATTCCTCTATTTCTATCTCCTATGTACAATATCACTTCAGGACATTTGCAGTCATGACTCCCCTGATTTATCTATCATTTGACACTTTTAATAAATTTTGCCTTTAAAACTGTTCGGTCATCTATTTACTGAAGCATAGGTTATGTGTTATTTTTCTCTATTACTCCCTCTTTCAACATGTCCTGTGAATGTCAGATTTTCCAAGCCTTCTTTTTTCATTATATTCTCTATAAATTTCAACTGTCTCTTTCTGATGTTAGTTATGAGTGTCCTTTTTGTTCATGTTTTCTCTAAAACTTTGTCATTCCTCACATGTTTACTCTATTTTATTCTCAGGAACCTTCTGTAGAACCACATTTCTTTTGTCTGAAATCTCTTTTTCATCTGTGATGAGGTTGTTCAGCATTCACTGTCATATAGAAGAACTAATATTATATCACAGTTTAATATTATTTTCTTTGTTTCGAATGAAATTTTCTTATTTCTTAGTATTTTGCTTAGTTTTTGTAAAGCATCTTAGGCTATCCCAATTCATCTCCAGATTTCAGTATTACACTTTCCAACCTCTTTCCCAGATATTTAAATATTTGTACTTGCTTGATTTTGGCATCTCCATTTTTTTAATTACATGCTGGCCTGTTCATTTTGCTGACAGCCATGCATTCTGTATTCTTGCAATTGATGCTTAGTCCTTTCTTCTCTCTTTCCTTCACTACTTTCTGTAGTTCTTGTAGTTTCCTTTCTATGTCTAATACCAACACTGTGTCATCTGCATATCTTTCATTGTTAATATTGTGGATATATATATATATATATAAATATATATATAAATGTAGTTCAATTAATAAAATCTCATCAGAAAGTTTGTTTCACAAAAAGGTATTGACTCAGGCAAATACTGTCAAAATACTTTGAGATGTAGTTGTCAACCTACCATGTTATTTTGGGATCATTTAGAAAATAACAATAATAACTCCTTTCACCACTCCACAAATTTAAGAAAAAATTTTTTTAAGCCAGTGTGAAATTATTTTCTAACTAATGAAAACCTTGTATTCAAAATATTCATACCTCCATGTGAAATTTGATTTCAGATCCCTTTACAAATATAAAAATAGAAGTTTACTGCTTTTTAGGGCTCAAAAATATTTTGGAGGCCAGTTGGATCGGTAGTGAACAAAACAAGAACTAGATTTAAAATTCAAATACTAAGCATTGACTCATTGATTTTGTTGAAAATTTTAAAAAAATCTAATTTACAAACTTTGCTTAGCATGCACACAAAAGTGAAGCCAAAACAAAACTTGTTAAATTTCACAACTTGATGCGAAATGTTTTTCGGACAATAGAAAACTAGGAAACATCTAAAAACAAAATTCAAATAATCTTCAATTATCAGAAGCAAATTCTTATATGAACATTTTCACGAACCAACATGAAGTTTGTTTGTTGTCCAATGGAAAGGCCAGAACACATCCGGGAGTGAATTCGCAAATGAAGTTCACCTATCGCCAGAGAGAAGATGACAAGCGTAATTAATACGTTCTCTTGACAAACGTCAAGTGATCGCTATTATTACCTCTCACTTTCTCTCTCACCTCCTTCCTATTCATCATTCACCAGTCTGTCTCCTTTTAAACATGATAAAGAACGGAACCCTTTAAGACTGAGCGATAACTTCAAAGACATTCTTATCCAACGATAATGCTCATACATACATACATACATACATACAAGTTACTACAACAAACTCTTGATACCCTGAACTCCTTACTACTGCTTCTTATTGAACATTTAACTTCTACCAATCCATGTTATTCTGTTCTATTAATAAATTTCTATTTAAACATACAAAAGGTATATTTTTATTTTTCCAGAAATCAACTTTCTGATAACTTTCTGACAATTCCAATAATAATTCTGATAAACCTTAAGTTGTGAGGATTGTTGACAGTGTTTATAAATTGGCCTTGTACCAGACATGGCTGACCGTCTCTACAGCTACAGTGGTGACCCCATCTTCCACATTAGTGACCCCTACCACAGATCTACACATGCATACACCCAACGGAAGAGACAACAACCAACAGCCATCAACTAAGGCCTTTTTCATGTACGCAATAGAAGAGATTAATCAGTAACCTTTGTCTACAAACTCACAAACACATTAGGCTGACTGTCATAAAATAAGACTGTTTTCACATTTAATATGACATTAAGAACAGTTAATTACTTGATGAAACAAACTTCACTACAAAGAAAATTGAACATTTTATTGCTATTGTATATTTCTGAATATATAAATGTCATTTCAACTGACATTCTGCTTCTACTTTTCCTTCAGCAAATAACCTTTTTTTATGTTTCATTTAAAAGATGTGTTGCTGTTATTAAATGTTTGGAATCCCATAAAATTTTATACAATGATCAATGATATCTTACATGAGTTCAAACTGAGGCTGATAATTGCACTAAGCCAGGCTTATCTATCTTCATCGAACTATTAGTAAAACAATGCAACATAGGCATTAATAGAAAATGATCCCTTGGTTACACTGTTCTCTCATAAGACTTATTTCAGTAAAATATACACGCTTATCTCTGAAAGAATGACCCGTTGTAACTTGTTATTCATTTTCAGGTTAATGTTCTCAGCTGACATGAAGTGGAAAGACGATATTGAATCCATTGTTAGGTCAGCTGCTAAGAAAGTTGGTTCACTGTGATGTGTGAGACAATTTCCAGAATCTATCTTATATTTTTGTAAGTCTATCATTTGTCCATGCTTAGAATATTGCTGCCACCTGGTGCCTCTGCTATTTACCATGAGCTCTTTGATAAGATCCAAAGAAGAATAAGAAATATTGTTGATCCTGGTGGTTTGGTTTCAGTTACATTTCCATTGCATTAAGGTTGCCTCTTTGTCATTTCTACTAGCAGTATAGCCTGTCATTACTCAGGTGTAATGAAAGCTTTAAAACTAATCCATGGTCCTGGAGCTCAGGCTCTTTGGACGTTGGCACGAAAAACTAAAAAGCAATAGCTGTTTCCAGTTAAAGCAAAACTGTAGATTGAAAGAAAAATGAATCGATTTAAGTCAAATTTTGAAGTTTGGTGAGAATCAGATAAAAATTGTGGATTTGTATGAAGGACACACAGACAGATAAACAGACACACACACACAAACATCTTGCCTTTTATATATATATATAATCGATTTTCTGCACGATTGTAAGAATTGCAACCTTGGAAACTTATGAATATCATTTCTTATGTCTTTGTCTATGAGTGTATTTGATTAAAACTTTGATTAAAATTGGACCACTCCTTCTATAACCTGATTTTTATGATTATCGATTTTCGATATTTATCGGGGGTACCTCGATAAAGAACCTCACTAAGAACACTCGCACACGCTTATAGTACAACTGTGTAAGTTTTCAAGAAAATCAGTTAAGCCTTTTTGGAGTCTATAGGTAATGGACACACACACACACAGAGACAAAGTTCCATTTATAAAATAAGTTTAGATAAATACTTTCATGGTAATTGTTCAGATGAGCTCTTCATGATGGTACCTAGACCTTTTTGAATTTAAGCACAGTACTACATCAGCATCAAGATCACATCAATCAAAGTGCTTCACTGTTTCATGGTAAACACTTTTTCTCTCGAGAAACTACCTTACATTCTCTAAGTCAACCAATCTCCCATGCTTAGAATATTGTGGTCACATATGGACTGTTGATTCTGCTATATATTAAAAGATCACTGATAAGATCCGAACATAAATCAGCAATATTATTGATCCTGACCTGGTATCTTGGCTTCAGTCACTTTCCCACTGCCATAAAGATGTCTTTGTGTGTCTTTTTTATAAATACTTTCATGGTAATTATTCAGATAAGCTATGGTACCAAGACTTTATGAATTTAAGCACAATACTAGGCTGGCAATGAGGTCTAATTTTAAGTTCCAAAAATATCATCATAAATTTTATTGTAATATATTACCTTGACCTGATAAAAATAAAATTGACATCAAAGGTAGAAAACATAAGTCATGACAAACAGAAATACTGACATCAAAGGCAGAGAACACAAGCAATGGCTGATAAAAATATGATTGACATCAAAGGCAGAGAACACAAGCAATGGCTGATAAAAATATGATTGATATCAAAGGCAGAAAAGACAAAGTGGTGGCTGACAGAAATATGATTGACATTAAAATCGGAAAACATGGACAATAGCAGACAAAGATATTATCAAAATCAAAGGCAGAAAACACAAAGCAACAACAAAGTCTTGAAAGGCAATAGTCGACAAAGATATAAATAATGCCAATTAAACAACAGCAAAAGAGGTCAGGGCACATATGAGATGTGTCTTGTGGTGCAATGGATACTGACTCAGAATGATAAACAAGGGAGCTGAGTTTGAATTCCAGTTGAACTCCTTGCATTCACTTACACACAAATACCCTTGGTTATGGGTTAAATAACAGAACAGATTGGGTTCTATAGCCTTGGCTGGCAACCAGTCTACTGTGGAAAGCAATGGTAACCTACTGCGGGATAATCTTCTGTCCAGTCAGTCATGTCTTATTTAAGACATGATCGCCCAAAGTGTGTGTCACGTATGGCACTTAACTGACTGTCCCTTGGGAAAAATATTATTCCATCTCTTCTCTCCAGTTATGGGTTAAATAATAGGACAGATTGGGTTCTATGAATGGTAACCAGTCCACCACAGAAAACAATGGCAACCTATGGTGGGATAATCTTCTGCCCAGTCAGTCATGTCTCTTTCAAGACATGATCACCCAAGCATGTATAACATATGGCACTTAGCTGACTGCCTGAATATAATAGTTGGAATCATGATTAAGGCTTATACTGGTCATAAAGTGGGGGATAGGTTTTTTATTGTTATAAACTAATAAACTGATCCCCCACTAATTACTATGTAATAATATAATACTACTACTTCTAGATAGGAGTCAAATAATAGGATAGATTGGGTTCTTTAGCCTTGGCTGGCAACCAGTCTACCGCAGAAAGCAATGGCAACCTACTGCAGCATAATCTTCTGCCCAGTCAGTAATGTCTCTTTCAAGACATGATCACCCAAAGCATGTATCATGCATTGCACTTAACTGACTGAAAGATAGAAGGAGAAGAAAGAACACACACACAGTGAAAGAACAGAAGACAGAGAGAAGAGAGATCCCTGTTACCTGAAAAAGCAGAGACTGGCGAATGATTCCTTCGTCAGCTCTCTTGTATACACACAATATCTCTCCATCTGCTCATTACTTCAAACCAGTGTCTCTGTCATTGATGATAAGATGATTGTTGTTTGTCCACAGAACCAAGCATAATATATAATACTACACTAACAGTTTCTTTTTTTTCACACTTTTTGCTTGTTTAATTTTTTCCAGCTTGATACTTACCCGCCTATTTCGTTCTTAAAAAAAAATTGCAATGTCAATTGTTATCAACTGTCTTCCTGATTACTTTTCTATTTTTCTTGCACTAAAGTAATGTTTTTCTATTTGCCTATATTTCTGAGAAGAGTTATTGTAATTATTTACATCATTTACATTATTCTGACTGTTGACCTCATTTTTGTTGTCATAGTCACAATGTTTTGGCCATTCTATGCTCTGACCTTCTTCAAGTGATCAGAATTTTGAGTTTGTGTTTTGTTTAATGGCATATCAACCTCAGTGGGTTATTTAATGCCAAAAAGGTGGAGTTTTAAGGTTGTTGTTTTTTATGTTCGGTTATAGTGAGAAAGTTGATTTAGTCAGATTTTAATGAAAATTTTTTGTTTTTATTCTTTTTTATTTTAGAAAACTGAAAATGTCTTGTAGTTTTGTATTCAAAAATGTTTTGCTGAGAATAAATTTGTCCTTCAAAAATGTGTCATGGTAATATTTTTCCTTAAAAAATGTAAACTTTTTCTATAAATGTCTATTTTTATGTATATATTTCTATAAAAGTGTATTTTTATACATTTATAGTGTTTTGACTCCAGTTTAGGGGTTAACTATTTTCCATAGCTGGGACCCTAACAGGTGCTGCCACTTTAGGTCAGAGTGGATCTGGGATCAACAGCAATTAAGAGGTGGTTCCATGCTCCTCACAACCTCCCAATCAGAGGCCTTGCTGCTGGATGCAGTTCACCGTCATGCCCAGGACCCAGAATTTTGAACTGAACCCTTTATTTCAATGACTGGGATAGATTTTTCTTATTTCCTGAGTCCTGCCACTTCTGGATGTCTTAGTTATCTTCATTTAAATCAACTCTAAGTGTTTTGTTCAACAAAAGATGAGAACAACAGTCTGAACAATGTTTCTTTATTTGTCTATACTTGTGAAATGAGGTAGTATTTACATTGTTCAAACTGTTGTCCTCATCTTTATTGCCACATTCTTATTCACAATATTTTGACCCCCGTATGCTCTGGCCTTTGGCAGGTGATTGGAATTTTGAATGATCCCTTTATTTTGATCAATGGGGTATACTGTTCTCAAGTCATGATGACTAAAACATCCAGAAGTGGCATGGCTTATGGATCAAGAACAATATACCTCAGTGATTGAAATAAAGAATACAGTTTGAAATTCCAATTGTCCGAAGAAAACTAGAGAGTACAATTGGAGTAGATAGTACCTTCTATCGCCAGGTCTCACACTCCACCCCCTTCTTTTGGACAGGAGTAGAGTTGATCGCCTTGTTTCTAGTTTAGGAAGGGGTTCCCGAGTAGATAGATTAAACTAATTGGAGTAGATAGATTAAACTATCGCCCGGTTCACACTCCACCCACATCTATTGAACAGGTGAAGAGGCTCATCCCTTGTTTCCTGTTTAGGATGCGGTTTCCGGTTTTCTCTTTTCCAATCTTTTCACTCTTTTCCTTTATTATTTTATTTTTTTTTTCAATTGGAGTAGATAGACTAAACTATCGCCCGGTTCACACTCCACCCACATCTATTGAACAGGTGAAGAGGCTCATCCCTTGTTTCCTGTTTAGGATGCGGTTTCCGGTTTTCTCTTTTCCAATCTTTTCACTCTTTTCCTTTATTATTTTATTTTTTTTTTCAATTGGAGTAGATAGACTAAACTATCGCCCGGTTCACACTCCACCCACATCTATTGAACAGGTGAAGAGGCTCATCCCTTGTTTCCTGTTTAGGATGCGGTTTCCGGTTTTCTCTTTTCCAATCTTTTCACTCTTTTCCTTTATTATTTTATTTTTTTTTTCAATTGGAGTAGATAGACTAAACTATCGCCCGGTTCACACTCCACCCACATCTATTGAACAGGTGAAGAGGCTCATCCCTTGTTTACTGTTTAGGATGCGGTTTCCGGTTTTCTCTTTTCCAATCTTTTCACTCTTTTCCTTTATTATTTTATTTTTTTTTTCAATTGGAGTAGATAGACTAAACTATCGCCCGGTTCACACTCCACCCACATCTATTGAACAGGTGAAGAGGCTCATCCCTTGTTTCCTGTTTAGGATGCGGTTTCCGGTTTTCTCTTTTCCAATCTTTTCACTCTTTTCCTTTATTATTTTATTTTTTTTTTCAATTGGAGTAGATAGACTAAACTATCGCCCGGTTCACACTCCACCCACATCTATTGAACAGGTGAAGAGGCTCATCCCTTGTTTCCTGTTTAGGATGCGGTTTCCGGTTTTCTCTTTTCCAATCTTTTCACTCTTTTCCTTTATTATTTTATTTTTTTTTTCAATTGGAGTAGATAGACTAAACTATCGCCCGGTTCACACTCCACCCACATCTATTGAACAGGTGAAGAGGCTCATCCCTTGTTTCCTGTTTAGGATGCGGTTTTCGGCTTTCTCTTTTCCATTCTTTTTACCCTTACGTAGCCCCCTGCGCATCAGTGGCGTTACTGCCTTGCTCGGGGTGATATAAAAAAAAAAAAAAAAAAAATAGTTGAAACAACGTGAATACGAATATAGCAATAATGATGATGACAAAAGTCCGAACAATGTAAATACTGTAATGTTTCTGTGTTTTTTAATTTTTTTACACCCAGTAACCTCTTGAGTTGTAGTAGCTTTACTGCATTTCTTGGAGTGAATTTGATTATATATAATTTTCAACTTTTACTGTTTATAATTGAATGGCAAAAAAAATTTCAAAGTCACACATTTCATCTCTGGAAAGGACTTCTTCAGGCTAATAATAGTTTTACTTTAACTGCAGCTTTCCCAATCTGGAGTATTTTTAAAACATCAGCGATGAAAGTTAGAAACAAAACCGATGCAATGCTGAATAAGATTGACTATAATTACGCATCTACATACATCAGAAGCCAAAAAATATAAAAATTTAAATTTGAAGATAAACATCTTCTCATCCTCAGATTTTCTCTTTATCCATCAACTTAAATTTATGACTATTTTTAAAATTTCAAACTTTGCAACTTAGCTATTAATTTAAGAATTTGAAATATAGGAACTACATTTCAAACAAACAGCTGCAATTTGTTGCATCTGAACATAAGCCAATTTGAATCCCAACTGTGTAGATAATTTTTGGTCCTTACGTATTATCGGGAGGACCTTTGATTTTTACTTTTTCTTTTTTTTCCCCGCTTATAACACCAAGGAACTGGAAAAATTAGGCTTTCATCACCTCAACGTCAACCACAAGTACAACTTTGTGGATTCGAACACCGGGGCTCATACGCAGACAGTGGAACGCCTATGGGGATCGACAAAGTGGCGAAACAAGAAGCACTGTGGCACTGCACGTCACCATTTGGAGTCGTATTTGGCCGAATTCATGTGGCGGAAGCATGTTGCCTGTACTGATGTCTTTGAGTCACTTTTGGAAGCAATTGCGACGTTCTGGCCTCCGGAATTACAAATGTAATGTTATTGTATTGTTTTAACCGTTTCAATAAATAATTTACTTTAATTTTTGAGTCGTTTTTTTAAAGGTCCTCCCGATAATACGTAAGGACCTAATTTTTTCAATCATTCATTATTTAGATGCCAATACATCTTTTATTTCTTCAAAATAATATGAAGCATCTAATAATGGTCTTTCTCTCTATAAATATATTATATGATAAGGAAGAAACCAGAAACATTTATAAATTTAACATTTTTCATTTGTATTAAATCTCTTTTATGTTTGAAAATACTTTAATAAAGGCTTACGGCCATATCATGTTGAATACACCGGTTCTTGCTCGATCACCAAAGTTAAGCAATGTTGAGCCTGGTCAGTACTTAGATGGGTGACCGCTTGGGAATAGCAGGTGCTGTAAGTGTTTAGTGATGGATGTGCCTTGTGGTGCAGTGGATATCGGCTCAGAAAGAGAAATTGGTGAGCGAAGTCCGAATTCCAGTTGAATACCCTGCATTCACTTAAGCACTGGCACCCTTTGGAAAGGTATTAATCTGTCCCTTCCTTCCAGTTATGGGTTAAATAACAGGGTAGGACTTGGGGACTTTAAAAACAAATCCCAATGAATCTTGAGACTCGAAAAGAAAAAAAGTATTACTAGACACAAAACTTATAAAAAGGAACAATTGTTGAAAGAAAAAGGTATTACCAGCAATAAATAAATAAAATTTAGTTGGCAATAAATGACCTGCCGAGGTCGATATGCCATAAAATGAAACAACCAACCAACAACTTTAATAAAACAAAACATTATTTACACTGTTTTGACTCTTGTCCTCATCTTTATTGCCACATTCACATTTATAACATTTTAACTGTTGTACACTCCGGCTTTCTGCAGATGATTGATATTTCAAACTAAACCCTTTATTTCAATCACTGGGGTATATTGCTCTGGATCTATGAAAACTAAAACATCCAGAAGTGGCACATGAATTGAAAACAACATACCCTAGGAATCAAAATAAATGGTTCAGATAAAAGTTCTTCTTCAGGAGCTAGAAATATTGAACTGGATCTTTTATTTTGATCACTGGGGTATATCATTCTCATTCCATGTGTAATACCACTTCTGGATGCCAGGAGTTATTTCCCTTTAACTCAACTGAGTTATTTGTTTACCACTAGGTATTGAACTCGTAACTCTTTGGATTAAGTCACTGAAACAAACCAATGCCTATATGGACTATATCCATGTGTCCTTGAAGGCATCAAGTATATGAATTTTTGGGACTTAAAAACCTAATGAATTTCAAACTGAACCCTTTATTTCAATCACTGGGGTATATTGTTTTGGATCTGTGAAAACTAAAACATCCAGAAATGGCACATGAATTGAAAACAATATACCATAGGTATCAAAATAAATGGTTCAGTTAAAAAATTCCAATCACCTGAAGAAGGCTGGAGTGTACAATGGTCGAAATGTCATGAATATGGCATTAAAGATGATGATAACAGCCCGAACAATGTAAATAGTGTTTCTGTATCTATAATTCTGAGATGGGGTAATATTTACATTATTTTCATTGTTAAAACTGTTGTCTTCATCTTTACTGCCATGTTTATGATGTTTCAACCGTTGTACACTCTGGGTTTCTTCAGGTGTTAGGAATTTTGAATCAAACATTCAAGGACACATGGCCCAGTGGATATAGGCATTGGTTAGTTCCAGTGATTTGACTCAAAGATTTATGACAGTGGCAACAGCAGTGGTGAACAAATAACTTAGAAAGTCGAGTTAAAGGGAGATAACTATACAGAATCTAGAGAGTTGAGTTTAAGGGAGATAACTATACAGAATGGAATGAGAATCATATACCTCAGTAATCAAAATAAAGAGTTTGGTTCAAAATTTCTAGCACCTGAAGAAGGCCAGAGTGTACAGTGGCTGAAACATTGTAAACATGGCAATAAACTTGAAGACAATATAGAAGCCTTTTGTTTTGCATTGGATATGAAATAATTAATGTGCTGGAGGAGCTGATAAGTATTTCCAGTGTATTTCTCCTCTTCATATGAATATTAATGGTTATTACTATTGCTACTTATTCTATCACTGTTTTTATGAATTGATTGCTGATGGACAGGAGAGTTTAGGCTGTTGAATTAAAAATGACCTTATAAATTTATATTCTCACCAGAAAAACAAAACAAAATTTCTCTAGAATAATTATTGGAATCTATAAAATTGCACTCAGAATTTGTAGCCCTCTGTGGTTATGTGTGAAGGATAACTATATTGGAAATACTTCTTGACTTCTCTAATACCCTTATTACCTCATATTCAATGTGAAATGAAAGGCTTGTAAAATATTTAAAATTAGAAGTGTTGACCAATATATACATCTATACTGAAACTTCATCTAATTAGACCCAAGAAATTAACTCATTAGGTAGTGGAGAGTCAGTCTGTAGATTGTATTAAATAATATTGATTTAAACAGGATTTTTCTCAATAAACTGAATGACAGCACTTCATGAGAAAAATGTTCACTGAGGAGAAATTTCAATAAATTTAAACAAAACCTAAAGCTCAAATCCACTTTGGCAGGAAGAGAGACATTCTATTTGCACTACTTGGAACACATTCACTAAGCTGAGAAGTATGTCTAATATCGTCAGAAATTTGTTAGCTAAGGATGGTATGTTCAGTCTTAGATAGGACCACGTCAACATAGTTAACATAAATGATACCAAAATTAACAAATATAAATCCTTTTACTCATCGTAAAAATGAAAGATAACACAATCTTATGTCTATATTGCTAATTACACTTCATAAAAGTAGTATAAAAAAATTAAAGATTTTAATTTGTTTAAAAAACATTCAATTTATTGACTTTTATAAAATTTTCCTACAACCTCTTCTGTATAACAAAGATTGTATTTTTAAGGAATACAGTCTTTCCATAAAGTTCAGTACTGTGTGCCGATAGCTGAGTTGTAGAATTGACTGATGTCAATTGGTTGGGTTTCAATCATAGCCGGAAGCATAGCAATTTGATGTCTAACCGTACTGATGAGCTGTGATACAGCAAAACAGGACTGTCTGTGGATGACTATATATATATATATATATATATATATATATATATATATATATATACTAGCAGTATAGCCTGGTGTTGCTCGGGTGTAATGAAAGCTTTAAAACTAATCCATGGTCCTGGAGCTCAGACTCAGCTTAAAGAATATTTGTGTGAAGTTTGGTGAGAATTGGATAAAAATGATGGAATTGTATAAAGGACATACAGACAGATAAACAGACACATACACAAACATCTTGCCTTTTATATATATATATATATTATCGATTTTCTGCACTATTGTAAAAACTGCAACCGTGAAACTTCTGAATATTGTTTCTCATGTCTTTGTCTATGAGTGTATCAAATTTGATTAAAATCGGACCACTCCTTCTATAACCTGACTTATTTGATTATCGATTTTCGATATTTATCAGGGATACCTTGACACAAAACCTAGCTAAAAACACTCGCAGATGCTTATAGTAGAACTGTGTAAATTTCCAAGAAAATTGGTTCAGCTGTTTTGGAGTCTATAGGTAACGGACACACACAAACACAGACAAAGTTCCATTTATAAATAAGTTTAGTTATATATATATATATATATATATATATATATATATATATATATATATATATATATTTCTCTTTCACTTGGTTTTTGTTTTGTTTTTCTGTGGCTTTCTTACCTCCTAAATTTCCTCCTTTTCCTTTATCCCCCTCCTATTCAACTAATTCTTTCCTCCACCTTCCTTCTTCTTATGATGATTATTATGATGATGATGTAGACTTCTAAGTCTACAAACATAACTGATTCCCCTTTATAAAATTTATAGTTTGGACAAATTCAATATTCTAATGTTGAAAAGCATCATGGCCATAGATGCAATCAAAGAGAGTAGTAGTATAGATTCTTCCTTTATTCTCATCATCATTTAATGTCTGTTTCTATGCTAACATGGGTTGGACGGGCTTTTTTTTATGTCTATGTAATTGAACTATCATGAAATACTAGAGTGAGTTTGAGTTTGTTTTATGGTATATCAATCTCCGTGGGTTATTTAATGCCAAAAAAGTGGGGTTTTAAGATATCTTTTAAATGTTTGGTTGTAGTGAGAAAGTTGATTTAGCCAGATTTTGATGAAAAATTTCATTTTTAATTTTTTATCTTAGAAATTGAAAATGTCTTTTAGTTTTGTATTCAAAAATGTATTGCTAGTAATAATTATGTATTATCGCATTTCTTTTTCTTAAAAAAATGCATTTTTTTTTATAAATGTCTATTTTTAGGTGCATATTTCTATAAAGAGTTTATTGTTTTTTTTTTTTTTAATCATGTCACCCCAAGCAATGCATTCCACTGCCACTATAGCACAGGGGGTTACACAGGGTGATAGACGAGTTAGGATGGACATAGGGGAAGAGTTGGAGAGAATGGGAGGGTTAGTGTGTTAGGAGGTGTCTATTGACCTTACATTTAAACTCCTGGAGTTTATAGCTGTCAGGGAAGCAAGCATGCGGAAGAGAATTCCACAGGCAAGAAGTGCGAGAAAAGAAGCTGTTGGAGTAGAAATTGCGGTTACATTTCATTGCTTTCACTGTAAAAGGGTGGGACCTAGTTGCCAAATACTTTCGTAGTATTTTGACCCCAGTTTAGGGGTTAACTATTTGCCCATAGCTGAGATCTTAACCAGAGCTACCACTCTGGGTCAAGGTAGACCTGGGAACAACAGCAATTAAGAGGTGGTTCCATGGTTCTCACAACCTCTCGATCAGAGACCGGATGCAGTTTACCATCATACCCAGTATCCTGGAGTGAGTTTTACAGCTGTATGCTCTGACACTATCCAGTTTAGAAGACTGGAATCTCAGTGTTTTTTCTGAGAACATTATCTCTAGGAAGATTACCTACCAAGGTTAAAGACTTCAGTCTACTGAAATTTTACACAGAGTAGGTGTAGAGATTTTTTTATTTCAGAGATTTCCTTTTATAAGACAAGTTGCTATCCAAAGCTAAGGACTCTTACCCAGCCTAACTATATTTTTCTCTTAAATGACCCCAGTTTAGGGGTGAACTATTTGCCATGGCTGGAGTCCTAACAGGTGCTACCACCCTGAGTCAGGTCAGATTTGGAAACAATAGCAATTAAGAAGTGGTTTCATACTTCTCTAAACCTCCTGATCAGAGGCTTTGTTGGTGGAAATAGTTTATTGTCATATCCAGGGGATATATATATATATATATATGATAGCAACTCAAATTTGCATACCTACTAAAAATAATATTGAAGCATGTTTTACAGCTGTGTGCCTTTACTAACACCAAACACTTTAGGAGAGTGGAATCTCAGTGTTTTTTTATCGAGACACCAATTCTAGGAAGATTACCTACCAAGGTTAAAGAGTTCAGTCTACCCTATTATACACAGTAAGTGTAGAGGTTTTTATTTCAGAGATTTCCTTCTCTTAGGTAAGTTGCTATCCAAAGCTAAAGATTCTTACCCAGCCTAAGTATATATGTTCCTTTGAATATAAACTTCATGAAAAAGGTAAATTGGTATAAAAAATGGCAGCATTATGAGTTCCAGTAAATAAGCTCAAAAGAAACATGAACATTTCTTGTCAGGACCATTTTCACAGTCTTCATTTATCTTGCACAAGGAAAGTGGACAATTTTTTCTCATCAAATCTGATTATGATTGAGTTTGACTTTGTTTTCAGCCAAACTAATCAAGTACCACAACGACAGATTGTAAAAGGGAGCAGACTAGTGACTTTTGACAATATTCAAAAGTCTATTAAGTTGTTTCATATTTAAACTGGCACTCAGTGTTCAAATACAACTCTAATAATGGCTTCAGGGCTGGGCTTTTCATTTCACACATCTATTGTAACTTAAGAAAGATAATTTTGATTCTAAGCCAAGGTACATTTGTCAGACTTGTCAAAAATGTCAAAAGTAAACTCAAATTTATGAAGTTAAAGTAAAAGAAGAGAGACAAGAAGAAGTAATGAGAATGTTTTAAAGGATGAAAGAAACAAATTAATGAGTTTAGTTGAGAAAGAAAGAATTAAAAAAAAGAAGATGATGAAATAAGGGAAGAAATTATAAGTGAAAATGAAGATTTGAAGGAGAAAATTAATGAGTCATAGAGGAAAGGAAAAAGAAATGAGATTCAAAGGAAAGAAAGGAGAAAAGGAAAGAGTTTCTAAAAAATTGAAAAAGAAAAGGAAAAAGAAAAGAAATGAGATTAAAAAAAAGGAAGAAAAAGGAATGAGTTTTAAACAAAAATAAATGAGAAAAAGAAAGTTTTAAAGGAAAGGAGAAAAAGAACGAGTTTCAAAGGAAAAAAGAAGAAAAGGAATGATTTTCAAAGTCATAAAAATAGAAAAAGAATATGTTTAAAAAGAAAAGGAATGAGTCTAAAAGAAAGAAAGAAGAAAAAGAATGAGTTTAAAACAAAAGTAAAGGAGAAAAAGAGAGGGTTTTATAGGAAAGGAAAGGAGAAAAGGAATGCGTTTCAAAGGAAAAAAAAGGGAATGAGCTTAAAAGGAAAAAAGGATTAAAGGAATGAGTTTAAAAAAAAGAAAGAAAAAGAATGAGTTAAAAAATGTGTGCCCAGTTATGATGCAATATAACTTTTCTAATATGACAGTGAATGATGGATAATGTTCGAACAGATAAAGAGGAGTCTTGAGGCAACAAAGAAATAGTTCTACAGAAGAATACTGAGAATGCTATGAATGAAACATGGCAAAAACATGAAGTTTTTAAGGAAAATGGTAATGAGAGAGATGCTTTTGGTTAGGATCAGAAAGAGACAGTTGAAAATGGTAATGAAAAAGGTGTTTTTGGTTAGGATCAGAAAGAGACAGTTGAAAATGGTCATGAAAGAGGTGTTTTTGGTTAGGATCAGAAAGAGACAGTTGAAAATGGTCATGAAAGAGGTGTTTTTGGTTAGGATCAGAAAGGGGCAGTTGAAAATGGTAATGAGAGAGATGTTTTTGGTTAGGATCAGAAAGAGACAGTTGAAAATGGTAATAAGAGAGATACTTTTGGACAGAGACAGTTGACATATCTAAGGATAGCAGCTTGGTGGCTGGGGATATTTCAATAACCACTCTTGATCTTCTTTTTCTATGTGTCATGTCGATTCAGGACATAGGCGATCATGGCCTTCCACATCTCTCTGTCCATAGTGCCTCTTAACATGCTTTCTCCTGTTACCCCACCAAAACCCCACTCTGCCATTCACTTGCTCAAGCCTGTCAAGTATGTCATGCATTGCTTTCCTGTCTCTATTTCTCTCTCTTTGACCAATGAGCATCAGATTCTTCAAGCTCTCCTTCCTCATTATATGTCCTAGGAATTTCGTTTTCATTTCCATCCTTTCAAAAACCTTATCATTGCCCACATGCTCAATCCATGATATCCACATCATCCTCCTGTAGAACCACATTTCAGTTGCTTCAAGTTTTTCCTTCATCTTTGATAATATTGCCCAGTATTCACTGGCATATTGAAAAACAGACATCATATAGCAATCCAGTATTCTCTTCTTTGTTTGTAGTGAAATCTTCCTGTGTCTCAATACTCTGCTCAGCTTCTGGAATGCGTCCTTTGAATCTCTGTGTTGTACTTTCTGTCTTCTGTTAAGATATATATATATATATATATATATATATATATATATATTCAGTTTGTTAAGTGCCATATATGATACATGCTTGGGCAATCATGTCTTGAATGAGAAGTAACTGACACAGGCAGAAGATTTTCCTCCAGTAGTTTGTCATTACATTCTGTGGTAGACTGGTTGCCAACCAAGACTATAGAACCCAATCGGCCTTGCTATTTAACCCATAGCTGGAGGGAGAACTGACGGATTAGTACCTCTCCCAAGGGTATTTGCATATAAGTGAATGCAACAAATTCAACTGGAATTCAAATTCAAGTCTCCAATTTCTTCTTCTGAGTCAATATCCAGTGCACCACGATGCACATCTGGAACATATTCACTATTTTTCAAATCTGAAGTGAAGACATTGTAATAGACCTGCTCAGTTAAATTGACAAATTCTTTGCATTAAACCTATCAACACTTTATCTCTACTCTAATATCGAGCACTTCAGAATAAAAAACCTGCTTGCCAACATATCTTTTATCAGCAAAACTACAGAAGAAACAAAAAGTAAAACTCAACACATCATCTAAAGTGGTTATAAATTATAATTTATTTCAACCAGCTAATATGCTCATCTCTTCAGACAATGATTTTGTTTGGTTTATATATATATATATCTTTTTTTTTTCTTTAACATCTTTCATTAAATATGAAGTACAAGGAAAACTTTATTAATTTATTAATTAGTTTTCCTGATGTTTTTTTTTTTAATTTTTCAGTTTTGTGAGATGACAAAAACTTTTCATTGTTCTAAGCACTTTTGGCCACTTCCTTAGCCATTTTCAAGGACTTTTGTTTTGGTGTTGTTAGTTTCTCTTCATGTTTTGACTGTTTGAGACATATTTTTGTATGTTGTTTTGAGTACTAACAAAAGCATTTATTCCCAACCTTTGTGTGTTCAGTAAGGGTGTCAAAAAACTTTCAGAAAGCCACTTCTATTGTAAAACAAGGTGAGATTGATAGTTGGAGAGGTATGTTTAACATACAGGACCTCTTTTATGGAGAGATGTTTTTGGTAATTTAATTTACATAGAATTTTAGTGTTTTCTTAAAGATTTTTGTAGATGTAAAACATTAATAAAAGTTTCCTTGTGTATTGTATCTAATGAAAGATATGACAAATTAATTAATTGAAATTTAACTTCAGTTAAATGTAGGTTATCATTGATTATTTTAATACAGTGAAAAATATTCTTTCTTTATGTTTAAGCTTCTATTAACATTTACTTCTTCTCTCTCACTCTCTCTCTCTCTCTATATATATATATATAGCACTTGAATGCCTAACTGTACTGATGAGCTGTGATACAGTGAAACAGATCTGTCTGCGGATTACTATTTACATTCTCACACCCTGATTGAGCACTCTGGAAGAATGGTAGACTTTGAAAAAACAGTAGATACTCTAGCATCTACACATTGCTCATTCAGTAATGAATTAGAGCACGCTAACTAGTGGCACATGATACATCATACACTAAAAGTGTGCCTCCTTTTACCAAGTGCCCATAACTCAGAGGTAGATTCGCTGACTGACGCCAATTCAATCAAGTTTCAATCCTGGGTAAAAGCAATAGGATGTCTAACAGTACTGATGAGCTGTGATACAGCAAAATAGATCTGTCTGCGGATGACTATATATATATATATATATATATATATATATATATATATTTATTCATTTGGAAGTCAGTTGATTATGCAACCTTGATTTCAACCTTTTAGTAACTTCAGGCATTTTATATAAATGTTTTCTATACATGTAATAACTGATATAAAAATGCCAGAAGAGACTGAAAGATTGAAACTAAGGTTGCGTAATCGACTGTCTTTCAAATGAAAGTAATTAAAAGCTTTACATTATAGATGTATTCAGCACTTTTTAATATAACTGTATACTGGTCTAATTTAATTTTGCTGAATAACTGCTTAATAATTATATATATATATAGGAAAAATTATTAAAAAGTTGTGAGTTTCAAAATGTATTTTTTTGACTATTTGTCTATTTCTATATGTATGTATGTATGTATGTATTACATATATAGATGAAGAATAGGAATTCGAAAGAATAAAAGATTGAAAGGCAGTTAAGAATGAAAAGTTATAAAAATTGTTATGTGTCAGAATTATTTTTCAAAGAGAGAGAGAGAGAGAAAGGTGAGAGAAGAGGCATGAGATAATGGATGATCTCATTTGTGAACACCTGTGGAATTTTCATAAATCCAGTCAGGTGTAATGAATATAATTATATATCAACCTTGATATATATTTTTCACAAAACCAGCAAGTCTATAATATAATCAAATTATATATCTATAGCTTTTTATCATAATGTTTTTAAGGAAATCTATTCTTTCCCTGTTAAAGAGAATTCCAAAGAAGCAATTTCCGTGGAAAAAAAAAAAGAAAAAAAGAAACTTGCATTCTTATCCAAGACATGTGATATCTTATGAATTAATCTCATAAAGCTCATTATTAAATGCCTTTTTATTCAGATTATCAGCTTCATCTTGATTGTTACATACACAAAGTTTTGACTTTGCACATTTCAACCTTCATCAGATGTCTGTCATACTAAACTTCTTAAAATTTTAAGCTGACCATTTTATTCAATCCATACGATGAAAATCTTCTTGTTTTTGCTTTTAAGAATGATATGAGCGTTGTGGTACAGTGGATATCAGCTTGGAACGAGAAACTGGGGAGCCGAGTTCAAATTCCAGTTGAATCCATTGTATTCAATTACGCGCAAATACCCTTGGGAAAGGTATTAATCCGTCTCTTCCTTCCAGTTATGGGTTAAATAGCAGGACAGATTGGGTTCTATAGCCTTGTTCAGCAACCAGTCTACCGCAGAAAGCAATGGTAACCTACTGCGAGATAATCTTCTGCCCAGTCACTCATGTCTCTTTCGAGACATGATCGCCCAAGCATGTATCACGTATGGCACTTAACTGACTGACCATGGATTAAACATGTCAGCAACAACAGTTTCATATTTTTATTTTTCTATTTGTTTCATCTCAAGCAAGGCGGAACCACCACTGATGTGCAGGGGGCTACATAAAAGAGTAAAAGTTTAAGCAGGAGGAGAGCAAAGCGAAAGATGAACCAGTTACAGGTGGTGTCTGAAAAAGGGTAAGAGAAGGATGGGATGACAGGTGTGAAGGTAAAGAGTGAAAAGAAAAGAACAAGATGCACAGGGTGATGTGGGATGGACTGGAGTCAAGTGGATAAGAGATGGGAAGGGACATTGTATTTATGTTCCTGGAGGTTGTAGCCATCAAAAAAGCGTGTATACAGAAGGAAGTTCCACACATGGCAGTGAATTTGGGATGTTCTCCTCAAAGCTGAAGAAAAGATTGTGGTTCTACAAAATAATGCTGAGGATACCATTAGCAGAATTAGCGTCAAGGTTTGAGAGAAAATGGAAACAAAAGAAAAACTTTTACTAAGCATATGGAAGAGACAGTTGAAATTTCTAAAGCACGTAATGAGGAAAGAAGACTTGGAAAATCTGATACTCATGAGACAGATTGAGTTTGAGTTTTGTTTAATAGCATATCAACCTCTATGGGTTATTTAATGCCAGAAAGGAATGTTAAGAAGAGTAAGAGGTTGCAGGGGGTGTCAGGAAGAGAGTAGGAGAGGGAAGAGATTACTGATGAGAGTGGGGTGGAAGAGGAAGAATTTTATGAGGTGAGAGAGGTTGCAGGGGGTGTCAGGAAGAGAGTAGGAGAGGGAAGAGATTATTGATGAGAGTAGGGTGGAAGAGGAGGAACATTATGAGAGGTTGCAGAGGGTGTCAGGAAGAGAGTAGGAGAGGGAAGAGAATACTGATGAGAGTAGGGTGGAAGAGGAGGAACATTATGAGAGGTTGCAGAGGGTGTCAGGAAGAGAGTAGGAGAGGGAAGAGAGTACTGATGAGAGTGGGGTGGATGTAGAAAAGCATGAGAGAGAGGATGTAAGTTAGTGAGACAGGAGATGACTATTGACTTTACATTTAAATTCTTGGAGATTGTCAAGAAAGCAAGTATGTGGAAGAGAATAAGGTATTTTTTAATGTTTGAGAAAGTTGATTTAGTCAGATTTTGATAAAAAAATTTATTTTTTTTATATTTTATAAAACTGAAGATGTCTTGTAGTTTTTTATTCAAAAATGTATTGTCGGTAATAATTTTCCCCTTCAAAAATGTATGATGGCAATAATTTTTTCCTTCAAAAATGTATATTTTTCTATAAAATTTTATTTTTATGTATATATTTTTATAAAAGTATATTTTTAAATTTTCATAGTGTTTTGACCCCAGTTTGTGGGTTAACTATTTGCCCATGGTGGGAACCCTAGTTACTTAGTTCCTCTGTCCATTACGCCACTGAAGGAAGATAACACACTTACTCTCTACACAAGCTTTTCCTTCCCCTCTATCTTTTTATAATCTATAAATGCAACTCTCCTCAGCCTTTCTCTCACCTTTGCCAAACGGAAATGTTATTAAAAAGTGAGAGAGTAGGAGGATAGTGCCTATTACTGTATCAGTAGCAGCTTAAGCTTGTTGTTGTAGCAGTAATTGTGTGTGTATATGTATGTGTACTGTACAATATAGTAAAAATAGGTAGGTTTCTTGTCATATCCCACGACCTAATAATGAAATTTTTGGCCTCTACACCCTTGGCCATTACTCAGTTGGTCTTTTCTGTTTACAATGGACACAGGAGCCATGATTTTTCAGTAATAAAAAAAGCATTTTCTCTTTCAAAATCTATCACAAAATAGCGTACAATATTTTGGTTATGGTTTGTGCATACGCCATAAAGTAGCTTCTGTGGTCATTACTTTTATAGATATTTTAATAAATTACACTCTGTGTTATCGTTATTTTATTATCCAATACTTATATGTTTGAAGACGTTAGGATCATTTGTAGTGTGACAAAGTAAAGTTTTTCAAGCAAATCATAATTATCCTTCTGTGGAAATTCCACTGGTTCTGCTAAAGGAGCTAATAAGGGAGTGATTTCATTACAAAAAAAAAAAAGAAAATTATTGCACTGAAGTAGTTCCAAGGTGGTAATTCCTGATTGACATGTGTTGGCGTTTTAACATTTTCTAAATGTAAATTATCCCAGTGTTATGGTAAAACACACCTATTCCTCAGATAATGGACTCTCCTTCCTATATCAATAAGAGTTAACAGGAAGTTAACTTGAGAAGTTCTTGGGAAGTTCATAGGAGTTCTTAGAAGTTCTAGAAAGTTCAGTAGAACTATTAGTTACTTCCAGTTTGGACATCATTGGACTAAGACAGCTTATATTAGTTGGCAGTCAGCCGAATATTAAGGAGTCAGCTTACAGTGGAAGATTACCAATTTCCTAACATTTTGGGTGCTCTAAGTCGATTAGCAACCGACACAGCACAATTACAACTTTCAGTGCAAAAACTACTCCACAACACCCAGCAAGATTTTGAACTTGGTTCACTCACTCTGTTTTCTGCATTGTGAACCATAATGTCACCCGAACTTTCAGCTAGTAGAAGTAAGATTAACACATATAATTTGTTTTGAAACAATTCAATTATTATAACAAGAATCATGACTTACTTTAGAGACTTTGGTGGAGAAACAGGTACGGTAAGTGAGACTTGTGATGTTGATTTGTTATCGTTGTGTAAAATCTTTTTTACATTCTCTATCACAGTATGGTTCCCATGAGTTTGTCTATCTGGGTGGCTTTCAGCTGCACCCTCAGAGTCTTTGGGCAGTGGCATAAAATTATGGTCCAGGATATAGAGATCTTCAGATGATATATCAGTTATATAATGCAAATGTTCCTGAGCTTTGTCTATTCGGAAGAAACGCTCGGCAGTTGTTGCTGAAAAGAGAAACCAGAGTTACACGTTAATAAAACTGCAAAGAAAGAAGAGAAGAAATAATAAAGTAAAAAAGAATGCAATTGAAAGGAGAAAAGGAATGAAATTGGAAGAAAAAAGAAGTAAATAAAAGAATAAAAAGCAAAGAGATTTGAAGAAAAGAAAGATTAGAAGAACAAGAAAGAGAAAGGAAGTGAGAATAAAAAATGGAAAAGAAAGAACAAAAGAAGAAATGGAATTAAATTAAAAGAAAAAAGACGGAAAAGAATAAAGTTAAAAAGAAGAAAAAGACAAAAGAATCATAGACAAGAAAAAGGGAGATAACTGAAAAAACTCAATGCATCTAGAAAAGAAAGAAAAATGAATCTACAAGGAAAATTTAGGTGGACAGATAGAGATGGAAAGCAGAGAAAGTTAAATGATAATATTTGGAAAAAAAAAAGAATGAAGAAGAAAATAAATGAGACTGGAAGAAAAGGGAACGAGGTTAAAAAAGAAATAAAAGAAATAATGAGATTATAACAAGAATTAAAAGAAAATTGATAAGATTTCACATCTTATGTTTCATAAGATCGAGAAGGAAATAATGATAAAATGAATAAGAAAATGAGAAACAAAAGAAAAAATATGAAAGAAAGAAGAAGAAAATGATAAAAGAAAAAAAGAAGGATAAAATGAAAGAATGAAAGATAAAAGTATGAAGAAGAAGAGTATAACAAAAAATAAAAGAAGAAGGAAAGTATAATAAAAAGAATGAAGGAGATTGACAAAAAGAAAAAAGATCAAAGAAAAAAGAAAGAAAGAATAATAAAAAGAAAGTAAAGAATAAGAAAGAAAGAAAGAAAGAAAGAATGATAAAAGGAAAAAAGAAGAAAAAGAAAGAAAAGAATGACAAAAGAAAAAAGGAAGAATGATAAAAAGAATGAAAAAATTAATGATATAAATAAAGCAAAGAAGAATAAAAAAGAAGAAAAGAATGATCAGAAAATAGAAAAACAGTGAGAAATAAGATGAGAAGAAAGACTTTCTTTTTTCTCTTCTAATCTCATTCTTAGAAGAAAATGAATGAGATTAAAAGAACAAAAACCTCAGATTTGAAGGGCAGTAGGAATAAGAGTAAGAGAGAAAGACACAAAAACAATGAATTTAGAAGGGAAGAAAAGTAACAAAGAAACAGGATAAAAAATTGAAGAGAAAGAAAAAATGATACAAGAAAAAAATGAATGAGATTTAAAAAAGAAGAGGAATGAAATTAGAGGAAAAAAGGAATATGTTTAAAAAGGAAGTGAAAAGAAGAACAAGATAAACAAAAGAGAACATGAAATGAAGATATAGCGACTTAGGCAAAATGGACTTTTCCCTATTTTGTATAGATTCCATAGACTACAAAATAAGTCAGTTTTAACTCAGTAAGTGGGGAATTCCTATGTGACAGTCTAAAAAACATCACAACGGAAGGCATGAGAGTAAAATAAAAAGATAACAAAAGTGGGGAAAAATAATGTGGAAAAAGAAGCAAGATTAGAAAACAAAGAAGCCGGAATGAAATAAGATTACAAAAGAAAGAGTGAGAAAATTAATTAAGTAAGAAAAAAATGTTTGAGAAAAACAAATGAGTTCTAAAGATGGTGGAGTAATTAGCCATGCTTAAATGTAATTGGCAAAAATACTCAACAAATGGAATTGACAAAATTTCCAATGAGAATGAGAAAGAACAGGGCAAAATAATGCTAAACAAAACTCATATATATATATATGTATAAAATAAAATAAAAATTTCAATATTTAAATCCGTTGGATAGCCATTTCTATGAGGAAATCCTCACTTCTTCAGCAATGACAAAATCAAAATTTTATTTACTCAAATTCAAATGTGTTACAAGATTTTATACTGGTAAGAGTCCAAAAAAAATTATCCATACACAAGAAAAGAAAATGGGGTGGAATTAACAATTTTTGAATGTAAAGAAGTAAGAAGGGGAAGGCAGACAGATACCTATGTCTCATATTAGAAGACATACCCCTCCCTCATACAAGAGTCAAGAGTTTAAAAGTTAAAATTCACCTATCTCATCTTCCTTTTAGATTTAAAATATATATATATATATATATATATATATATATATATATATAGATTTTATACTGGTATGTATATATATATTTATATATATTTATATATATATATACATACCAGTATAAAATCTTGTAACACATTTGAATTTGAGTAAATAAAATTTTGGTTTCACCATTGCTGAAGAAGTAAGGATTTCTTCGTAGAAATGGCTATCCAACAGATTTAAATATCAAAATTTTTGTTTTATTTTTTATATTTGGCTCTGTAAATAGAATGTAACATTTGCATAGAGCCCTCCACCTTGATCAGTTTTAATATTAATGAAATTAATATTAATTAGGATTGGGTTTTTGGGATTTACCTTTCTGATCATCCATTTGGATTTAAAATATAAAAATATATGTGCGTGTCTCTCTCTCTCCCTCTCTCTCTCTCTCTATATATATATATATATATATATATATATATGTGTATGTATAAATAGTAAAAGAATTAAAATCCTTGAGAGTGAAGACATCATAATAATGGCTTCTCGAAACTTCGAAGTCAGCACAACTCTGCTTAGTTCAGTGACAGACTTCTCCTCATTTATTCTAATGACATTCTATTTCTATATCAAGCACTTTATAGCAAAAAACCTGCTTGCTAAAAATGTTTTCCTGCCTGCAATCTTGGAACTAAGTACCATCACAATTTATATATATATATATATATATATATATGCAAGACAAAACTAGCCATATCAACAGTAATAAGACAAACATTTCACAAAGTAAGAATAATGTTAACATACAAAAGGGATACAGTCTTGTGATTATAGAGTTCTGGCTTCATAATAAGAAAGAACAAAAATATGGTGGATGAAACTGGGAAGTGGTTCATTTTATTAAGAAGAAATCCCTGCATGCATCTGGGAGGAGATTATTTCAGCAGTCATTTCAGACTTCACTCTTCAGCCTTGATATCATCCAAAAGTGCCTCTGAACCACTTGCAGCTCTATTGCTACTTTGACGGTTGGATGAACTACATTCCATGGTCCCATCAGGTCAAACCTTCATGGCAAGGACATACCAGGACATTTATATGACAGCAAACCACCCACATTCTCTTCATATCCCACCAGTGAGAATTGTTCCACTTGAACAACTTCTTCCTGTAAACGACTGATCTGTGGAACTGACTCCTCAGAGAATATTTCCCAGGTCAGTGTTCAAGGCTAAGATTAACCATTATCTTCCACTCCTTTATGAACAAATAGCCTCTTAATGTAACCTTCTATCTTGATTGGTCCCTTGGCCTTGCAAACGATAAACCTTACTGGAAAAAAATGTTTTTTAAAAATACAAGAGAAAGAGAAAGAAAAAAGAATGATATAAAATAATCAAGAAACAAAGATGAGTTTCAATGAAACAAATGAATGAGAGGAAAAGAAAGAAAAGAAAAATGAGAGGAAAAATATTAAAGAGAAAAAATGAGATTAAAAAGGAGAAAAAGAAATCATCATACGAAAATTTTTTTCAGAAAATAAAGAAAAATTAATGTTATGAAAAACAGTTTCTCTTTTTAAATCTTATCCAACTTGATCTGAAATAATTCATCAGATTACATCAAAGGGAAATAATCTGGTTAAAGGGTGATCACGGCCACAATTGTTTTGCTAAAAATGAATATTTTTGTGATATGATTTGGATTTTAAAGAATTTCTTTGGTTGTTTTGAGACAAACAATGTTTACAAAATGTTAACAATTCTTTAGAATTAACTTTTGAAAGCTGATTTGTTTATTTATAAAAAAAGATGTTGTAAATAAGAATGTTCAGATAATGTAAAAAAAAAAGAGCAATTGGCAAGCAGGTTTCAAATCTAGCCAAAGTTTATTACGTTCACTTTTGCACAAATACTCTTAGAAGAAGCATGAATCCATCTCTCCGTCACCCAGATTTGTGTTTAAAGGAAAGGCAGATTGGGTACTCTTGCCTTGGGTGGCTACTAATGTGGAACAAAAACAACTCTGAATTCAAAACTAACTTGGGCTCTCCCAAGTTATATTACCCTAGATACACACTGTTGTAATAGCTGCAGTGTGTTTGTCTTGTGTGCATTGTAAATATTTATGTTATAAAATATTTTACAGGAAAGAAGGCTGTTGCATTTTAATTCATGACAAATAATTATATATTTAGGTAAAAGTTAATTTTTACAAAAAAGTAAGGTTCTTATTTTCAAGGAAAATGGTTCACTGTATTGTGATAGATTCTGAAGAGAAAAAGTGTCTATCATACATATCTATAACTCTATCATTCATTTAGGGTTAGGATATTGCAGTCATAGTCTAGTGCTTCTGCTATGTATCTAGAGATCCTTAATAAAATCTAAAGAAGAATAAATAATATTATTGGTATTGATGTTGTATCTCAGCTTCAATCACTTTTCCACTGCCAGAAAATTACTTCATTGTGTCTCTTCTATAAATACTTTCATGGTAATTGTTTGGATGAACTTTTCACTATGTTGTATAGACTTTATGAATTTAAGCACAGTACTAATGATGAGGATGTGCGTTGTGGTACAGTGGATATCGGCTCGGAACGAGAAACCGGGGAGCCGAGTTTGATATTCCAGTTGAATCCATTGTATTCACTTACGTTCACATACCCTTGGGAAAGGTATTAATCCGTCTCTTCCTTCCTTATGGGTTAAATAGCAGGACAGATTGAGTTCTATAGCCTTGGTCGGCAGCCAGTCTACCGCAGAAAGCAATGGCAACCTACTGCGGGATAATCTTCTGCCCAGTCAGTCATGTCTCTTTCAAGACATGATTGCCCAAGCGTGTATCACGTATGGCACTTAACTGACTGACTACTAACGAGGTTTCACTGACATGCAGTAGAGTTGGTTAGATGTAACTGTAAGGTCTATGCTAACATTTTCTTTTCTCTTATTTCTAACTTGTGGAACTCCCTGTCAACTCCATGCTTTCCAGCCAACTTTAATCTTAAATATTTAAATATAATATCAATCACTATCTGCTGTTTTCCTGATTACTCTTCTTCTGTACTCATCTCTGAGTAATGTTTCCGTTTCCGAATTCTTCCACACCAACTAACCAACTGTGTTTTAATGGCTTCACTGCTTTGTTTGACGGGAAATTGATGACCATCACCCCCAAAAAAAAAAAAAAAAAAAAAAAAAAAAAAAAACCAACCATATTTCTAAAGACTTGGATGTTAGCGGCTCTTTACAACTTCCTATGTTTTGTTGCTTTAAGTATATTTTTACTCTTTACTATCTCATCTTTGTCCCTGTTTTATGATATATTCAACAAACTTGTTAAGTAGGTTACTGTTTGAGCTGGCTTCTCTTAATTTATGTATATCCTGTGAGTCTTATATTTTCCAAGCTCTCTTTCTTCATTACGTATCCTAGAAATTTCAACTGTCTCTTTGTGATTGTTAACAAAAATGTTTTTGTAGTACCTATTCTCCTTAAAACTTCTTCATTATTCCCATGTTCATATATAGGGGGCACCAGTGAGCTAAGCTCATCTGAGGAGAAGCCATGAAAGTATTTGTAGAAGAGACACAGAGGAAGCAACATTGCGCCGGTGAGAAAGTGACTGTATCCAATTATGCAAAAGGACGCTGAGGATACAATGGCCTGAACATGTGAGCAACAATGAGGATTTGGTGAGCATGGAAACAAAATGGAAACTTATATTTAAAATCAGGAAGAGACAAAGTTTCTGGGACACATAATGAAGACGGAGGGTTTAGAGAATCTGATACTCAATTTTTGATGGCAGAATTTGTCCTACACAGTTGTAAGGCTACAATTCTTCCATGAATTGAATATTGTTGCCACATGTAGTATAGCGCTTCTGCCATTTATCTTAAAATTCTTGATAAAAAACAAAGAAGAACTGAGCTGGGATTGGAACTTGGCGCTCTGATTTCCAATTCCAAACCATTAACAATTACATCTCTTGCACATTCAAGCTTACAGCACCTAGTATTCTTAAGCAGTTACCCATCTAGGTACTAACCAGGTTCAATTTTGCTTAACTATGGTAATTATACAGAGAACTTGAGTGCTATCACATTGTGGATCATAGTGATGCAACCAGGTTTCACCAACAGGGATAAGTCATGATGCCAAATTATCTCTACGATATTGCAATTGAATTTTAGTGACTAATAAATTGGGATGAGTGTAGTGGTGCAATAAATATTGGCTTGGAATGAGAAATTGGATGACCCAAGTTTGAATGTCAGTTGAATTCAATGCATTCATTTCCGCACAAATATCCTTGGGAAAGGTATTAATCCATCTCTTCCCTCCATCTATGGGTTAAATAGCATGACAGATTGGGTTCTGTAGATCTGATTGGCAACCAGTCTACTACAGAAAGTAATGGCAATCTACTGCAGAAAAATCTTCTGCTCAGTCAGTTATGTCTCTTTCAAGACATGATTGCCCAAGCATGTATTGTGTATAGCACTTAACTGACTGAATGTTGTATATTATGTTGGATCTAGATAAACAATGAAGAACATGTATATATAAAGATATTATCTCATATTTTCATTCTTTGCTGGTGACACTTGTGCAGAGCAGGAGGGCTGCTGGGTAGAGATCGCACATATGAAGGTGTCATCGGGAGTTGTTAGCCAGTCTCTGTCTCTTCAGCCCAAACTTCTATACTTTATATAGTCTTAAAACTTCCTGTTTAGCTTTCATCTTGAGAAAAATCACAATTTGTATGTCTGTTATATACTGCCACTGGACAATGAGGAACACATATGTATAAAAATATAATATTATACTTTTATTCTTCATCAGTGATGCTTGTGTTAAGCAGGAGAGTGTCATGCGCAAAAAGGGACTTGTAAGTCAGAATCCATCAGGAGTTCTATATCTCTTCAGCCAAAACTTCTAGACTTTATATAGTCTTAAAACTCCCACACATTTTTGATCTTTCGGGTTGTTGCCCCCATTGACTATATCCATGGACATACGTATCTGTCAATCACACATGGCAGTCTATTGCTTTTCAAGCTGGTTGTCACCTGTTTTTCTTTGTTTCACTTTGTTGACATCATCTATGGCTGGATATATCTGTCAACCACCTTCGTCACTTGTTGACTTTGATTTATGGTCAGATTTATCTGTCGACCACATCCTTGCCAGTCATCGCCTTTTAAAGCACAACTGATATCAAGGTCAAGGCATTTCAAAGTTGCCATGGCAATGTGGTGCCATCTACCATTACCTTTATATACAGCTTTATTTACAGTTTTCCCATGACTTTTGGCATATCTGTGTAGTGTACAAACAGGAACTGATATACCAAAAGATGCCTTCCAAAAGCTCAGTAAAGTATAAAGAGACATAAAAAATTTCATTAGAAGCAAAGAAGTCAGTGTTGGATGGTTACAATAATTTCAGTTCACCTCTATGGCAACAAATTTAGGTTTGTACATTCCAGAAAATGCTCTTTTTTTTCTAACAAAATCAATGAGTCATATTTGAATTTTAAATTTTGAGTTTGTTTTGTTTACTACATTAACATAATAAAGTTGAAATTTTTAAAGCACATAATGAGGAAAGAGAGTTTGAAAAATTTGATACTCATAGGACATACTGAATGGAAGAAAGACAGAAGAAAAGAATACGTAACCTATGTTGCCAGCTTGAGTAAATGGATGGCTTAGCAAAGTTTCAGAGAGATAACAAAAAGACAAAATTTATTTAAAACTACTAAAGAGAGGAAATTCTGGAGATTCCATGGTTGCCAATGTCCTGAAGAGGCACCACACATAGAAGAATAGAGAAGAAAAAAAAAGACCTAGTACTGGGGAAGAGAGCTGTTTACATGCCGGAGATATTTCATTAATTTAAAAAAAATGCCATCCAGATGTTTAAGAAATAATGACATAAAAAGATAAAAATTATAAAGAGCTACAAATTACTGAAACACGTGGAGAGCTATAGATCATATGTCCTGAAAGGTCACATCACATAAAGAAGACGTCTGTCATAATAACCTTCTTAAAATTTTAAAATGAACCTTTTATTCAATCTACAGGAATAAAATGTTATTTTTCTCAGTTTTGCAAATGATAGACCAAATGAGATCAATGGGATAGTTTTATATTCCTATATGACAGTGAATGCTGAATGATCTTCTCAAAGATGAAGAAGAAACTTGAAGCAATAGAAATTTGGTTCTGCAGAAGGATGCTGAGGATACCATGGCCCAAACATGTGAGCAATGCCAAGATTTTAGAGAAAATGGAAAAAAAAAGGAAAACTTACATATGGAGTTTGAGTTTTGTTTAACGGCATATCAACCCCTGTGGGTTATTTAATGCCAAAAAAGTGGGGTTTTAAGGTATTTTTTTAAATGTTTGGTTATAATGAGAAAGTTGATTTAATCAGATTTTGATGAAAATTTAATTCTTTTTATTTTAGAAAGCAGAAGATGTCTTCTAGTTTTTATTAAAAAATATATTGTTGGTAATCATTTTTTTCCTTCAAAAATGTATTATGGCAATAATTTTTTCCTTCAAAAATGTATTATGGCAATAATTTTTTCCTTCAAAAATGTATATTTTTTTATAAAAGTCTATTTTTATGTATATATTTTTTATAAAAGTATATTTTTATATTTTCATAGTATTTTGACCCCAGTTTGCTGGTTAACTCTTTGCCCATAGCAAGGACCCTAACAGATGCTACCACTATGAGTCAAGGTGGACCTAGGAACAACAGCAATTAAAAGGTGGTTCCCTACTCCTCACAACCTCCCAATCAGAGGCCTTGTTGCTGGATGCAGTTTACTCTCATACTCAGGACCACTTAAGATGGTTGAAATTTCTAAAGCATATAATGAAGAAAGAGGATTTGGAAAATCTGACACTCATAAGACAGATTGAGGGACAGAGGGAAACAACATAATTTTGGTGAACTTGAGTAAATGAATGGCAGAACAAGGTTTAAGAGAAATAACAAAAAGACAATATTTATTAAAAGCAGAAAATTGTAGTGATTCTATGATTGCCAATGTTCTGAAGGGACACGGCACATAGGAGAAGAAAAAGATGACCTAGTACTGGGAAAATATCTGTTTAAATGCCTGAGATATTTCATCGACTTAAAGGAAATGCCATTCAAATGTTCAAGCGATTGTGGATAAGATTCTGCTTTTGTCTTTTTGATGTTAAATTTTTTATTCATCACTTGCAGAATTTCAAAGTTAATTCAGAAAAAGAAAAAGATATTTCTCTTTAGGTTAAATTGTTTTTTTTTGGATATGAAAATTCAATTTTACTGGATAATCCTAATAAAAAGATTTATTTATTTTATTTATTGTTCTTCTTAAATGTTTTGCTATTTTCTTTTGCTTCAAAGTTTTTTTTTTGCCAATTTGGATATTCAAAATGCATCAAGGTCACAATTAGCTTTACCGAAAAAGATATTTACTTTCTCATTAAATCCTAAGATAAAATGGGCGTGTCAATCTTTTTAAAACATTTTTACCTTTTTTTTTTAAACTGGAGAGCTTAAGTAGAGAACATGTTTTAAATATTTTTTAAAAATATAATATTTAAATTTAGATTTTTTTTTCCTATAGCAATAGTCTTTATTTTTTTTCTAACTACTTACTCTGAACATATTAAGGGCATAATTAACTATTCTAGTATTAGCTGCATTTATCGCTTGATTAATATGAAGCTTAAATGTGAAATTCAGTACAGAATTTTATGCTTTTGTTATTCCTTTCACAAAAATGCATCTGATATATTTTTTATTATTTATAAATGTTATGAAGCATGACACAGAAATGCCTTTGGTGAAATGTTTTTCTATTTAGCTTTGATTAAATATTGATACAGGCTACATTTTCAGAAAATATTTTTTCTTCCACATCACATTATATCTTGCTGCTTTAATTGGGAAAAATTACTTTTTAAAAAATTTCATCATCTTTTCTAAAATTGTAACAATAATGATGAGTACAATGATTTTTCTTGTTTTAAATTTTCAGAAATCGAATGTAACAATACTAAATACACTGTCTCTCTCTCTCTTTCTATATATATATTCCTACCTGTTCTTCAGTTAGTCTATTATATATATATATATATATATATATATATATGTGTGTGTGTGTGTGTGTGTAGTAGTAGTAGTAGAATAAGTAAAACAAGTAGGAAAAGTGTCTTTAATTTAGTATATTTCACTTTATTTAGATTATTTGGGGATTTCCTTAATAAGACAGATTTAAAACTAATTTTTTTTTTAAAAAACAGAACTGAAGAGCTGAGTTTGAATTCCAGTTGAATTCATTGCATTCACTTACGCACAAATACCCTTGGGAAAGGTATTAATCTATCTCTTCCCTTCAGTTATGGGTTAAATAACAGAACAGATTGGGTTCTATAGCCTTGGCTGGCAACCAGTCTACCGCAGAAAGTAATGGCAACCTACTGCGGGATAATCTTCTGCCCATTCAGTCATGTCTTTTTCGAGACATGATCACCCAAGCATGTTTCACGTATGGCACTGAACTAACTGATAGCATGTTGACTGAAACTTGATTACATTGGTCAGATAAATATCATAATAAAGCAATAGATGATTATTTTTAAATGTAGGAAACCTATGCCTGTTTTTATGTTTGTGTGTCAAGTGTAATAAAAGCAATAGATGTATATTCTAAATGTAAGTGTGTATAAATATCTGCTTAAATGTAAGTATGCAAAAATAATGCACATTTAAATGATGTATGATTTTTTAATTTATGTGTATGAGAAAATCATGTATGGTTTAATGCATGAATGTGCACATTTATAAGTCAGTAATGTTATTATGTGTGTGAATAATAAAACAAAATACATTTCCAGTCAAAATTGTAGAAAAATAATGTATAAAAATATCAATTGATGGACGATTTTCTTTTTTAAAATATGTGTATGAGAAAATCATAGGTGGCTAATTAAATGTTTGGATATGCATTTATAAGTTGGTAACAGTATTGTGTATGTGAATGCTAAAATGAAATACATTTCTGTTCAAAATTGTAGCAAAATAATGTATACAAATATCATGCAATGAATGATTTTCTTTTTCAAATCATGTGTATAAAAGACACATGCGTGGTTTAAGGCATGAAAGTGTGTGTCTATAAGTTAGTAACATTAGTATGTGTGTTTATGATATATATATATACTGTTAAATATAAGAGATAATGAATGTCTATTATGTTTAATCATGAGCCGTTCTAAACATCGTATTTTGGCTTAATTTCAGTTGAAAATAAAAACAAAAATTCCCCAACATTCGGATAATTTTTTATTAATTTGCTTCTAAGCTTTCGGCTCACATGAACCATCTTCAGAGAGGTTATAAGGACGGTAACACAAAAACATCTACCATCAGTGAGAATTTTATCTTGTGTTGACATAAAACTCCTTTCTGATCGAAGTACAATTAAACAACATTACTCAGAAAAACATAACCATGTTGGTAATATCAGACAGATTTTAGTCAACAATACAATAATCCTCACTCATACACACAGTAAAAAGAACCTTCAGATATTGGAGGCCATCTACATTAAATCAAAACAACCCACACTGAATAAAATCACGTTTAAATCTCGTCATAACACATTACATTGCATTTGAATATATGATTCTGTTGTCATTTTGTGCTATTACGCATTGTGATGTGATAGAAATGCATTGCAAATTTGCGAACTGCTTTTGTTATTTTTGGTAACTATTGCCGTTGCTTAGCAGAGTTTTATGTCAACCAGATAAAATTGTCGCTGATGGTGGATGCTTTTGTGCTACCGTCCTTATAACCTCTCTGAAGATGGCTCATGTGAGCCGAAAGCTTAGAACCAACTTAAAAAAAATTATCCAAATGTTGGAGAATTTTTGTCTTTATTTTCAACTGAAATTAACGCCAAAATATGATGTTTAGAATGGCTCATGATTAAACATAATAGACATTCATTGTCTCTTATATTTAACAGTATATGTTTAGAAAATTATTTGCTGCCTCGATACACTAAATATATATATATATATGTGTGGGTGTGTGCATGTATTTATGCCAGAATTTACTCAAATGCATCTTGCTAAGCGTTGTGGCCTTGTAAGGGGCCAGAAATAAACACACAAAGAAGGAACAGAGTTAAATATATTAACAAAAAAACAGGAGTACAAAAGATATACAAAATGAGAAGGTCATCAGCATAACTGTTTGGTCCAGCCATCAGAGCAATCTGCTGGAATAAACTTCTGCTACAAAGCAGAAACTGCTGCTTATTTATAGTTGAAAAAGTTGATGTGTGCATGGGTAAATCACCATTACATCCTCTCCTAAATATGGACTCTGCAGGAGTCTTAATACTTTTTTCTCTTTGGAGTAACAATGATAAAGTCCATCATTTTTCTTTTTCTCCTTAAAGGGCAATGTTCCAGTACTGTTTGCAGAATTGGCATGTCAAAAGTATCATAAATGGTATCCATGATTTCTTTCTCTTCAGGAGGATCACTGTCAGCATCCTTCGACAGGGATTTCCTGATTTGGTTTAAATGTCTTTTGTGAGTAAACTGGAAACCTTTAATTATATAGATCATATTTCAGTTCTACCCATTTCTCAGAAAGATTTATTATTCCAAAACATCTAAAAAAAACTTTCTCTCTGGGCTAGTAGCATTTTGTAGATACTGTGTTTGTTCATCCGGGTTTTGTTTGTTTGGGAAAGAGCTTGTCGAACACAAACCTGATTTTACACACAAACATTACCTTGACTAGGGGTGAGGATTATGGTGTGTTGTCGTTGGATGTGATTCTAGACACCTGAATGAACTGTTGTAGGGCTTTTACTGTGGGTGTGCCCTTAGCTTTATTCAAAATGATTTTCAGAATGTCTTCAAAATGTTTGGCCTATCTGTTAGAGTGATCATGATATAATTGATCTGGAAGGTCTCACGAAAATCCTTAAAATTGCTAGATATAAATTGTGTACCATTGTCTGATACTAAACAATCAACTATTCCAAATCTGGCAAACAGTTTGTGTAGGAAATTGATTGTCACTTCGGTTGTGGGATTTCTACATCCAAGAACTTCAGGCCACTTAGAAAAACTATCTAGATAGAAGAATTTGTCTAGCAAGCCTGCAAAATCTATATGAATGAAAGTTGTTTTTAAAATTCAAGACGTTCTTTTACAGCTTTTGAATTTTAATTCGTTTTTTTTGTATATTTAGCTGGAGTTTCTGCCATATACATTTACCTTCCATGTTTCTGCCATATAAATTTACCTTCCATGTTTCTGTCACATACATTTACCATCCATGTTTCTGTCACATACATTTACCATCCATGTTTCTGCCAATATACATTTATCATCCATGTTTCTGCCACATACATTTACCATCCATGTTTTGATTATTATTTCAGTGATGTTATGGCTTCTGTTGAATTGGGCTTGTCAAAATACCTATTGTTTCAAATCTTAGAACTCACAATAGTGAGTAAATACACTTCACTAGACATGGAAATTCATAGTTGCCCTAATTCTTTTACACTATTTAGTGCAGTTGTATTTTTTTTTCAGATTCTGCAATGTTGTTACAAAGGTAAAGCATTATAGATTGAGATTGGTGCACATAAGACCTATGTTGGAAAGATAGCAGATGAGAACTGTCTGAGAAAAAAAATTTAACAAAACTGAATAAAAAAAATCTTTAATATTCAGTTTTGGAATCTTGTCAGCCTAGAGAATTAGAAATCTAACAGATTTAAAGATGCCATGGAAATACTTACAGTCTAAGAAACACCAGTTGAATTTAGTCTCTGGCCCAAACTTATCCTGTAAAAGAAAAAATATTTCATGAGTTCATAAAAACAAATTGTTTTATAAAATGAAGTTAATAACAGGATTATTTTTTTTTTATTTCTTCAAAGATTCAACTTTCATTTCATGGGATTTATTCTCTCTCTGGTATTTCTAGAATATTAAAAAAAATCGTTCAGTGGTGCATTTATTACAAATTTAAGAAATTCTAATAAATTTCTTAAAAATAATCAATCACAAGTTCCACAGTACCAAGGCATCACATGTACTGCTGCCGTAGTAGTGGTGGTGTTTCCTGGTAAGATAGTCTAATGGAACCCAGCCTTCTCCAGGCTGCTTTGAATTCAGTTTTCCTTTACCTAGTGTTACTGATGTGCATTTGTGTTGCAGCAGATATTGGCCCAGAATGAGAAATCAAATAGCTGAGTTCATATTCCAGTTGAATTCTTTGCATTCACTTACACAAAAATATCCTTAAGAATGGTATTAATCTACTACTTGTCCCTCCGGTTATGGGTTAAATAGCAGAACAGATTGTATTCTATAGCCTTGGTTGATAACCAGTCTATCGCTGAAATGAATGGTAACCTACTGTAAGAAAATCTGCCCAGTCAGTCATGTTTCTTTCAAGACATGATTGCCCAAGTGTGTATCACATATGGGACTTAGCTGACTGGGTGTTATAGAATGTAAAGACCAGGGCCAGAATGGTCAGTGATTGACTGAATAGCTTCGTGGGTGGAGCATTCTGACAGTGATGTCATGTCTTTGTCTTAAATATAAGTCTAAAACAGCACAAATTCAACAGAGGGTCTCAATAATTCTGAATTTGATACTGTTTTATGTAGTAATGTGGGTATCCAGCAATGACACAGAATGCAACACTAGTCACCAAACCAGGTAATAGGAGACAGTCTGTTCTGCTATTTACCCATATTGGGGAGAGAAGACAGGGATTTATACCTTTTTCAATGTTATTAGCACATTAGTAAATGTGATGAACTTGACTGTAATTTGAACTTGGCTCTTTCATTCCTCAATCACAGCCACTGTTTATTACTCCACCCATTCAACATAATTAATGGTATATAAAACTACCCCCAATTTATAACAGGATGCTGAAAATTTATCATCTTCAGTATTTTAATGACAAGATATTAAAATTCTGATTTTGGAAAGTTGGACTGAAAATATATCAACACACCCTGGTGGATTAAAAAAATGTATGAAATAATAAAAAAAGAATAAAATAACTTTTACTTTCAAATCTGTTTTTAAATCTCCTATGTGCTGTATCTTTTCAGAACTAGGGAAATCATGACACTCCACAACTACCATCATTTTTATCCTTCATAAATGTTTGTCTTTTTGCTATCCCTCCCATTCCCTGTTTTGCTAGCTATTTGCACAAGCTTGTTGGGTAAGTTGTTCTATATTTACCACTATTTCTCTAGCCATCTAAAATATCTTGTGAGTGTCAAATTCTCCAAGCCTCATTTATCAGCATGTGCCCAGAAATTTTAATCATCACTCTCTGATGTGCGGGCATGGCTTGACCAATCCTTCCTGACCCTTAACCAGTCTACCCATGTTGTGTTAGTTTTGATCTCAGACCAGCCAAAGTAGGATTACCCGTTATCACCTGGCTAGGTTAGTCTTGGTACATGAGAAGTCAATTATATTGTTTAAACCAGATTTAAGTGATCTGTGGTATGAAATATAATCAGAACACTGCAATGCCACAGGTGTAGTTAAATTTTATATTGATATATGTATTATATACACAATAATAAGCAAGTCAAAGCTGGTGACATGCAAACAGTTGGCTGGTATTTCAAGAATACATTCAGTAACAATATTCTCAGAGTTGTCTTTAGCATCATGCCAATCACTTTGACTGTCTTATTCAAATCAGCAACCCAAATTCCTTTCTAGCAGCAGGCCAATTTTAGTTCAACCATCTCACTCAATCACTGGCCCCAAAATTCTTCTTAAGCAGCAAGCTAATTTCAGTTTGAGCGTCTTATTCAAATCACTGGCCTAAAAATGCTTCTCTAGCAGCAGGCTCATTTCAGTTTGACCGTCTTATTCAATCACCAGCCCCGAAATCCTTCTCAAGCAGCAGGTCGAATTCAGTTCAACTGTCTCATTCAAATCACCATCCCAAAATTCCTTTCTGGCAGCAGGCTGATTTCAGTTCAACAGTCTGATTCAATCACCAGCCCAGAAATCCTTCTCTAGCAGCAAGCTGATTTCAGTTCAACTGACTTATTCAAATCACTGGCCCCAAAATCCTTTTCTAGCAGCAAGCCGATATCATTTCAACTATCTCATTCAACTCACCAGCCTCAAATTCTGCTAATTTCATCTTCCACCTCACTTTCATTAAACAAGCACAAAACTGGGGTGGTAAAGGGTTTGGATTCAATTTTTCCCTCACTGTATAACTCTTACCAGCTTGAAATGAAAACTGCATTAGTTATCCATTTCAGCTGAGTCTCTGGGTCCTTCACTGATGAAGGGGAGAAAACTTACACCCTGTTGTCACTTGTCTATGCATTTCAAAAACTCGGTCGCCCGAAAGAGGAAATTCTCACAGTTCAATTTTGGCCTAGGGTCACAATTTGTCAAAATAAGATGACAATATAATAATTATAATTGTTTTACCTGGATTCAATTGATTCAGTTACTTTTTTAAACAAATTGGAGTAGATAGTCTAATTGGAGTAGATAGTCTAATTGGAGTAGATAGTCTAATTGGAGTAGATAGTCTAATTGGAGTAGATAGTCTAAACTATCACCCGGTTCACACTCCACCCACGTCTATTGAACAGGTGAAGAGACTCATCCCTTGTTCCCTGTTTAGGTTGTGGTTTCCGGTTTTTCTCTTTTCCAATCTTTTCACTCTTACGTAGCCCCCTGCGTATTAGTGGTGTTTTCGCCTTGCTTGGGGTGATATGATTAAAAAAAAAAAAAAATAATTGTATTCTTTCATTTTAGTGAATCTATTCTTATCTTTAAAAATGAATACCGGGCACCTGGAAATAGGGTTACATCTGATACTAAGGGTGAATGTTCTTTTTTCCCTTGAAACTTTATCATTCACATGTTCAGTCAATGATATTCTCAGCATCCTTCTGTAAAACCAAATTTCTGTTGCCTCAAGTCTCTTCTTTATCTATGAGGATAATATCTAACTTTCACTTCCATATAGGAGGACTAAATATTGCATAACAAATAGTACTCTTTTTTTGTTTCTAATAAGAATATCTGAATATCATATTTTGCCTGAAAGATAATGGGTAAATTTTCAAGATTAATTTTATGAAAAAAAAAAAGAACTTTTCTATTCCAAGAAATTTCTTCCGTATGCCATAACCCTTCAAAATGTAGACGATCATGGCTTTCCACTTCTCCCTATCCTTTGTCCCTCTTATTATCCCTTCTCCTGTTATTCCAATCAATCTCTGCTCCACCATCCATCTGCTCAAGTCCATCAAGTATGTCATGCATTGCTTTCCCTTGTCCCTCTTAATATCCCTTCTCCTGTTATTCCAATCAATCTCTGCTCCACCATCCATCTGCTCAAGTCCATCAAGTATGTCATGCATTGCTTTCCCTTGTCCCTCTTAATATCCCTTCTCCTGTTATTCCAATCAATCTCTGCTAGACCATCCATCTGCTCAAGTCTATCAAGTACATCATGCATTGCTTTCCCTTGTCTCTCTTTCCTTCTGTCTAAAGAGCATCAGGTTCTCCAAACCCTTCTTTCGCATTACATGTCCCAAAAACTTCAGCTGTCTTTTCCTAATGTTAAATTATCAGTTTCCTTCTTGTTTCCATCCTCTCCAAAACCTCATTATTGCTCATGTGATTTGTCCATGGTATTCTCAGCATTCTTCTGTAGAACCACATTTTAGTTGCTCCAAGTCTTCCCTTCATCTTTGATGAGATTGCCCAGCATTCGCTGCTGTATTGATGGACAGACATCACATAACAATCCAGGATACTATCCTTTTCCTTCTAACAAAATCTTCTTGTCTCTCAATACTAGTAAACAGAAAACATCTGAAAATCTGGACTAAACTTTGATATGAAAATATATTCATTCCTGCTTCTGAGAAAAGTCAACCATAACTTCTCCATTACAGAAATATAAAATATTTGCTGATGTGGGAAGGAACAAAGGATTAAAAGCCATTTTCTCAACACACTGCAGTTTCTATGTTTATTCTGGCATTTTTCTTCATACATTAACTTTTAACCATTAACTCATGTGACAAGCTGAACCAAGCAGAGATGATGGCAGTGAACGATAAGATTACTTTCAGTGGAGCGAAACATTTTTCTTGAAACCAAACATCATGATTTTATCCTGATATTTATATTTACTTGGGTATAACAAAAGTATTGACTCCAAACCTTGTTTCATGTACCCGTCTAAACACTCTTTATGACACAACTACATTATTGTTACAGAAGCATGTACCAAATGTTTTTTTTCTTTTTTTAAACCTTTATGCCAAAGTAGGCAGATCTGCATTATGTTGCCGTGGATATTGGCTCAAAATGAAAAATTATGGAAATTTTATGAAGAAATGCTGTATATGTACCCAGAGATGGAATTTCAAATCCAAGGGTAATGTATTTAACATACCTGCTTGTTTAGAAGTTGTCAAAATAAAGTAGGAATTTTACATGGACATGAGACTATGGACAAAACCTGCTCATGCCACATCAACATTTCCTTTTTATAAAATGTCTCAGGCTCCAGGGATCAGTTGTAGCTCTTTCTTAAATGAATCTTGTCATGGAAGAGATGTGCATTGTGATGCAGTGAATATTGGCTTGAAATGAGTAATCAGAGAACCGAGTTCAAATTCAAGCTGAATTCATTGCATTTACTTATGTGCAAATACCCTTGGGAAAGGTATGAATCCATCTCTTTTCCCCAGCTATGGCTAAATAACAAAACAGATTGGGTTCTATAGCCATGGCTTGCAGCCAGTCCACTGCAGAAAGTAATGGCAACCCACTGCGAGATAATTTTTTTCCCAGTCAGTCATGTCTCTTTCGAGACATGATCACCCAAGCATGTATCATTATAACACTTAACTGACTAATGCCAAAGTATGTCTCATGTGCTCATCTAAACACTATGATACCACTATATTAATATTAATATGTAAGGACATAAAAATTTTCTGTTTTGTTAAAGACCTTTTTGTCAAAGCATGTTTGGCGAAATATCTGAAGAGGATTTTACAACAAAACTGTATTCTTCTTCTTATTATTATTATTATTATACAAGGTGATGCAAAAATGATGTGCGTTGTGGTGCAATGGATATCGGCTTGGAATGAGAAATCGGGGAGCCGAGTTTGAATTCCAGCTGAATTCATTGCATTCACTTATGCGCAAATACCCTTGGGAAAGGTATTAATCCTACTATTCCTTCTAGTTATGGGTTAAATAGCAGGACAGTTTGGGTTCTATAGTCTTGGTCAGCAACCAGTCTACCGCAGAAAGCAATGACAACCTATTGAGGGATAATCTTCTGCCCATTCAGTCATGTCTCTTTCGAGACATGATCACCCAAGCATGTATCATGTATGGCACTTAACTGACTAACTGACTGATGCCAGTATATTAAGATGTCACTATTATGTATGAATGGCTACCTGCACCTAAGAATGCATGTCTACTAGGATATCTAATTAGTCCTTGTTGCTGATGCCTGTGCAGACATCTATGTGTTTGTACAATTCCCACAGAACCTACCTGTGGTCTATACTGCAAATTCACTGAGTGAACCTTAGTTTACAGGTTTTGAGAGAGAGAGAGTGTATCATCTAGTGTGAACAACAGTCTGAACAAGATCAGGATGCTCAAACCCTTGGTCATGATGGCCTGACATAACCATTACAACCATCAATGGTTCCCAAAGGGTTCTGTTTACCCAATTTCACTAAACAAAGCTTGGGTCAACCTTTGATATTGTTTTCAGGCATTTTCTAAAGATGCCACATCCTGGGATCACCTTTTCTAGACAGATAACATCAAGAAATGACCTTACTGACAAATTGACCATGGGAAAATTCAAACTCGTTCTTCATGGTCAGAAAGCATCCAGCCATACCATTATGACACCTTTATATTAATATATAAGGATATAGGTTATACCAGATGGTATTTTTTAAAGATCTTTACACTAATGCTTGTTTCATGTATCATCTAAAGACTGTGACATCACAATATTATTCTTATTATTAAATAAGGACATACCAAAAGTTATTTATAAAGATATTTATTCAAAAGCTTGTTTCATATATAGATATTTTTTTTAATCATATCACCCCAAGCAAGGCGGTAATGCCACTGATGTGCAGGGGGCTACTTAAGAGTAAAAAAGATTAAAAAAGAGAAAGCCGGAACCACATCCTAAACAGGGGACAAGGGATGAGCCTCTTCACCTGTTCAAAAGACGAGGGTGGAGTCTGAACCGGGCGATAGTTTAGTCTATCTACTCCAATTGAGAAAAAAAAAAGAGTAAGAAGATTGGAAAAAAGAAAGCCGGAAACCACATCCTAAACAGGGAATAAGGGATGAGCATCTTCACCTGTTCAAAAGACATGGGTGGAGTGTGAAAAAACTCTGTACAACTCTACTTCAAAGTTTGTTTCATGTACCATCTGAACATTATCTTCAGGGTACAATGGATGAATTGACATCTAAATTATGCAAAAATGAAAATAACACTGACATTTTAACAGCTATATTTCCAAACATCACACAAAAATATCTTGAAATACTAAAGAGTAAATTTATTCAATAAAACTGAAATCAGCTTCAACTACAGCCTCGAGACTTCCTCAGAATCTACTGCATCTGGATGGTCAACTTGTTTAAGAAGGTGAATGCTGCCATAATCCTTGCTTTCAGTTCATCTTTGGCATTACAAGAAGTTTTGGTATTGCACCCAACACATAATTGTTATGTTGTGTGTAACAGAATTATTGTGCAATAAATACAAACAACGGAAATGTAGTAAATTGGTATATTACCAGGAAGAGTAGTATTTACAAAAGAGGTTATTAGTAGAATACAGGAACAAAGGTTTAGTAGCACGTATTGTCATGAGACGTAAGAGTCTGACCAATAGCACACTTCCGGTTCACTACCGGAAATAATCGACTGACTTGTTACTCGGCTGACTTCCGAGGTCTCTCTCCCCGGGGTATAATCACTACTACTTTATGTAGTGCTTGGAACAGTCCATTATTGTAGACAAAGGTGGAGAGCGCCCCAACAATAATAATCAAGAGGGTTGAAGACTGGAAAGTGAGGTGGCCAAATGTAAGGGCTGATGTGGTTGCAGAAATTGTCTAACAGTCATGACTGCGTTCTTCTGCTTGTGTTGCAGTTCTAGAGACTCTTGACTCAGGGCAGTACTACTTCACCAAGGTACTTGAAGTAAACCTCCATGTAGAGTCTGAAGCCCTGTCGGAAGATGAAAGAAAGTATAATGTTGCCATCACGAGTGATCACTCCAAACACATGATGTTGATTGAATATATCATCCAATTCTTTCAGAATCCTCATATTGACACTCAAACCATCTTAAATGTTTGCATTGGTGCTTCAAGCAGAAATGACAAGCAGTAGAGAATCAGTCAGTCAGTTAAGTGCCATATGTGATACACGCTTGGGTGATCATGTCTTGAAAGAGACATGACTGACTGAACAGAATATTATCCTGCAGTAGGTCGCCATTGCTTTCTGTGGTAGACTGGTTGCTGACCAAGGCTATAGAACTCAATCTGTCCTGTTATTTAACCCATAACTGGAAGGAACAGACGGATTAATACCTTTCCCAAGGGTATTTGTGCATAAGTGAATGCAATGAATTAAGCTGGAATTCGAGCTCGGCTCCCCGATTTCTCGTTCCAAGCCAATATCCAATGCACCACAACACACAAGAATACTGTTTCCAAAATGCAGACGACAATTCTACCCCTGCAGCTTCTTCTCTTGCACTTCCCGTCTGTGGAATTTGCTTCCATATTCTTGCTTTCCTAATGGCTACAACCTCTAGGAATTTAAATGCAGTGTCAATACTTATCTCTTAACCACTTGATTCTAGTTCTTTTTTCACACCCCCTGTATATCCTTTCCTTTCTCTCCACCTTTGCAACTGTCATCACACCTGTATTCCCATCCTTATCTTGCTCCTTTCTAACTGGCTTGTCTTTCTTTTCACTGTCTTCTACTTAATCTTTTTACTCTTATGTAGCCCCCCCCGCACATCAGTGGCTTTACCACCTTGCTCAGGGTGATACGATTAAAAAAAAATTTCTAGCTTAGTCAATTGCATTATGGGACTCTTTTTTGCAAAGATGGTACCCCAACTGATACAACTATTCTGTGCAGTTTGGGCACCCCAACATGGTGTAATGGTTAACAAGCTTGTCTTACTAGAACCTATGACAACTGAGTAGGGAGTTCAATTCTCACTGGGTACCCTATACTTTTGGCCTTGTGCCACATCTAAGTGGTGCTTAGAAAATCATCTATACTGTGCAGTTGACAAAATAACATATATGAGCAAAATTGAAAATATGAAATGGCAACAATTTGCCCATCACACCCTGTATGAGGCCACTATTTTCTTCTACTTATTCTTTTTATTATTATCTAAAAATTCTTCAAACTTCTTTTTTTAAGGACTTTTACTCCAAGGTTTGTTTCATGTCAGTCAGTTGGTTAAGTGTCATACATGATACATGCTGGGACAATCATGTCTCAAAAGAGACATGACTGACTGGGAAGAAGATTTTCCCACAGTAGGTTACCGTTACTTTCTGCAGTAGACTGGTTGCCAACCAAGGCTACAGAACGCAATCTGCCCTGTTATTTAATCCATAGCTGAATGGAAGAGATGAATTAATATCTTTTCCAAAGGTATTGAGCGTAAGTTAATGCAACAAATTCAACAAGAATTCAAACTCGGCTCTCCAATTTCTTGTTCCGAGTGGATAGCTACATATTTCATGATCTGAGCTGATATTAACTGCACAAAAACGCAATGTTTCATGTACAAACCTTAAAACTATTTCTATTTCCACTATGTTTTTATTTTCATAATCATAATTTTAATAATATTAGGATGTAATAAAATATTTTCATTTTTTGTGACTTTTACTCTGTGATGATGAAGATGTTTTTTATATTCATTTTATGTTTCTATTTAAATGGCATGTAGAAGCATAGTAAAGTTTTTGGGAATTACAGAATTTTTGGCCACTCTTTTTTTAACTGGAGTTAATTTCAAATCCACTGGGCATTACAAAGAGCCTTACTGTAAAACATAATAATAACAAAATAAGTATAATAATAACAACAAGAGCAGTTTAAGTCCGCAAACCTCTGGCAACACAATATCGACATCAGCTCAGGGATTAGCAAGAGAAGATTATTAAAATGAGAATGACTGCAATGAATTTGATCACTCTCATGAATGAAAACACAAAAAATTAACTCAACTGCTCTCAAAATTAAATGAACCAAAAAATAGTATTAAAAAAAAAAGAAAGACAACCCAAAAACTTTATATTGTACCAGAACTAACCATAAATCTAAGCTGTCTGTGGCAGTCATGAAACCAATCATCCCTGAATGTTTTATCCAAATCCATTCAGTAGATTTTGACTTATAGCTAATGACTTATTTATTTACTATTATTTAAATGACATTTGAAATCCAAAATAATAATATTGTTGTTACAATAAATTTAGAGTTTATGAAATTGAATGGTTCTAACTAATGCAGCTTATGTTCTAAGAAGATATCTAATTTTGAATTGAATTTCATTTTCATATTTGCTAGTTAATTTTTTCACATTTACTTGGCTATCGTCTATATATATATAAGATAACCAAAATAGTTCTGTCCATTTTTGATTAGTCATTGTGAATGAAGTTGAAATATATACAAAATGCATGTAGCAATTCCTTTCAAATTCAGACAGCTGGAAGTAGGAACATCAGACATTATAGAAAACACACACAGTAGTGGATGATCACAGACCTTGAATGACAAAGTCCTGAAGGTGGCCACTGAAGAAAACAGTAGTCTAACGTGTGGTGAACTTGCAAGACAGTTCAACCGTTCCGATGAAACAGTTAGCCTTCACCTGCACCGCCTAGGTAAGACGTACCAAATGAGTAGGTGGTTTCCGCAAACACTGTTGGAGGTCTACAAGGGACAATGAGTGTCAGCCTGCATATCACTGCTTTCTCGCCACCGTACCACATCCTTATTCAATCGAGTGCTTACCAGTGATGAAAAGTGGGTTTTGTACAAAACTCCCAAGTGTTCCAGACATTGTTTGTCTTCTCGGGATGCTGTCCCTCACACTGCAAAACCGCCTATGCACCCATGCAAGAATAAGCTTAGTTTTCTGGTGAACAGGTCGTCAAGTGTTTCATTATGAACTGCTACCAATGGGCCAAACGGTCACTGGAGACCTATACTCACAGCAATTGAAATGTGTGCAATAGGCATTGTGCCAAAAGGAGCCAGTAATGGTGAATCACAAAGGTGTGCTTTTCTTCCAAGACAATGCCAGGTTGCATGTCGCACGAGTGGTCAGGGATACCATATAGCAACTTGGGTGGGAGACTGTGCCATCCACCTTATTTACCTGACCTTGTGCCATCCAGTAACCACCTCTTTCACTCCCTGGATAATCATCTTCATGGGAAATCCTTCACCAATGAAGCAGATGTGCGCAAAGCCCCCATGGACTTCTTTGTGTCAAAATACCCCAAGTTCTACCGTAAGAGCATTGAACAGCTGGAAACATGTTGGCAGAAGGTGTTGGATGCCGATTACTTCAAAGACTAAATATAAGTTACACATATTGTGAAGCATTTTCTTTTTTTCTTTTAAAAACGGACAAAACTTTTTTGGTTACCTTGTGTATATATATATATATATATATATATATATATATATATATAAGAAAGTGAAAGAACACATATTAAAACCCACTGTTCAAGCATTTACTTTTATAAAGAGTGCTCAATACAGAATAGACATCAAGCTATACTGCTTCCTTTCATGACCTAGATCTTAAAACTCCATGGTTCCATAATTCTCACTTTTGACTGAACAATACTGATACATCTCAAGCATTTTCTCCTTAATTTTCTAAGTAACCATGAATTATGAATTCATTTTATATTTTTCAAATAAATCATTTTCACCATTTATTTTAACATATCACAGAAATGTTCTAAAACATGAAAACTTTTGTGTAGTGATATAATGCTTTTATAAACCATTATGATAACAAAGTTACTATACATATACATAGTAAAATAAATAAATAATATTAAAAGTTAGGGTGCAAAAATTGTGGAAAAGTTCATTCTTACTTTTAATATCTAAAAGTTGTATATTGACACATTTTTTGTTTATTTTATGTTTACTTTTTACTGTTTTCTTTTTCCACTTTTAGATAATAAATATTAAATTTATATTATAAATGATAATATTTTCATGGCAATAATAGTGGGCTCAAAAAATGTAATGATGAAAATTAATCTAGAGGAGGTAATTCAGTATTTGGTATGTGAAACGTAAAAAAATATGAGTAAAAAAGGAAAAATAACCCAGAAACTTTATCCTACATGGAATTGAACCAAAACCCTAATCAGTTTGTGCAAGTCATGAGCTTAATCATCCATGAAAGTTTCATTTGAATCCATAGCAGGTTTTGAAATATCTTAACCATAGACAGACAAACAGACAAATGCAGCCAAATAAAATACCATCAACCTTAAGGCAGTGGTAATAACCATAATAATAATAATAATAATAATAATAATATTAATCAGAGTAAGTATAATAGTAATAACTTGAAAGACCAGTCAAAGAACGTAAACCTCCACCAAGGCAATAGCAACATCATCTCAGCAATTAACTTAAGATGTTTATTAAAATGAGAAAGAATAACTGCAATGAATATGACTGCTCTCAAGAGTGAAAATAGAAAAAATAAACTTGATTACTTTTAAAAGTAAATGCACACTTAAAATGAAACAAGTGGTATTCAGTATTTTGCATTTGAAAGATAAAAAGAAATTATTAAGAGAAATAGAAAAATAACTCATAAACTTTATCCTGTACCAGATCAAACCTAGAATTTAGTCATGAGGCTAATTCTCCCTGAAAGTTTCATCAGAACATATCCAGTGGGTCTTGAGTTATCTCAAGTATAATAATAATAATATTAATCAGAATAAGTATAATAATAATATTAATCAGAATAAGTATAATAATAATAATATGATTCAGAAAAAGTATAATAATAATAATATTAATCAGAATAAGTATAATAATAATATTAATCAGACTAAGTAAAATAATAATATTAATCAGAATAAGTATAATAATAATATTAATCAGAGTATAATAATAATATTATTAATCAGAATAAGTATAATAATAATATTAATCAGAATAAGTATAATAATAATAATATTAATCAGAATAAGTATAATAATAATAATAATATTAATCAGAATAAGTATAATAATAATAATATTAATCAGAATAAGTATAATAATAATAATAATATTAATCAGAATAAGTATAATAATAATAATAATATTAATCAGAATAAGTATAATAATAATAATAATATTAATCAGAATAAGTATAATAATAATATTAATCAGAGTATAATAATAATATTATTAATCAGAATAAGTAAAATAATAATATTAATCAGAATAAGTATAATAATAATAATATTAATCAGAATAAGTATAATAATAATAATAATATTAATCAGAATAAGTATAATAATAATAATATTAATCAGAATAAGTATAATAATAATAATAATATTAATCAGAATAAGTATAATAATAATAATAATATTAATCAGAATAAGTATAATAATAATAATATTAATCAGAATAAGTATATGTGGAAATTGAAAACAAGAGTTGTGCCAGTGATAGTAGGTGCACTTGGAATGATAAAAAATGGAACAAAACAACACATTGAAAGAATCCCTGGAAACCCCAGCTTAAGAGATATACAAAAAATTGTATTATTAAGTACAGCCCACACACTAAGGAAAACGTTATCTATGTAATGCTGGGGATGATAGGGAGGATAGAAAAACATGAAATGGAGTCATAACAACATGCCACTACCTGCCTTAGGTCTCCCCGCAGACTTGGTTGGTAGTGAGACCAATGCAGAAATCGAAATATGATGAAAAATGACATAATAATAATAATATTCATCAGAATAAGTATAATAATAATAATATTAATCAGAATAAGTATAATAATAATAATAATAATATTCATCAGAATAAGTATAATAATAATAATATTAATCAGAATAAGTATAATAATAATAATATTAATCAGAGTAAGTATAATAGTAATAACTTGAAAGACACACTTAAAATGAAACAAGTGGTATTCAGTATTTTGCATTTGAAAGATAAAAAGAAATTATTAAGAGAAACAGAAAAATAACTCATAAACTTTATCCTGTACCAGATCAAACCTAGAATTTAGTCATGAGGCTAATTCTCCCTGAAAGTTTCATCAGAACATATCCAGTGGGTCTTGAGATATCTTGACCGCAGACAGATAAACAAGCAAAAGTGACTGAATACAATACCTCCTTAAAGTGCCTAAATTAAGAATAAGTGTAATAATAAAAATCATGATCAGAATAAGTATAATAATTATTATTATTATCAGAATAAGTATAAAAATCATCATCAAAATAAGTATGATAGTAATATTGACTATAAAAACAGTAACAATAATAGTAAAGAAAGAGAGAAAAGTAGAAAGAGAATATTCCCTAAATAAATATATAATAAATAGATGCCTATATGAATGATTATACATAGTCATAAAATGTTAATGATAATGGGGACAAACTGAATCTGTAATATTATTGGTCTTGAGCTGGCATCACACCTTCAGTCATTTCCCACTGCTG